>SJXN01539654.1:0-21640 GCA_006408545.1 Alcelaphus buselaphus | reverse complement strand
TTGGTGTTCTAGATCAGCCGACACAGACAAAAGTTTTAGCGGATGTGTTAAGGGCGATGAATATTAATCGCAAAAAAATACCGCTTCGGCACTTCTCTTCTCAAGAGTTGATCGATTACTTCTGTAGTTTTGAGATCAACGTTGCTTTTGTAACGGGCGCGCATCCGAGTCGCATTGTGCGACAACTCAATACTCTTTGTGGCGGTGAACCGCTCTCAATCGTTTCGGCACTCCCGAAAAACTTTTTTCAAAAACATCGTTATTTCTATAAAACAGTTGTTCCAAAAGAGCTCTACTGGCGTATTCCTGAAGATATAGAGACGCTCAGTATCCGGCATCTCTTAGCTGTTAATAATCGATATGACAGTGATGAGTTAGAGGCTTTGATGAATAGCTTTATCGATGAGCTTGAATATAATCGTTCACTGCCTGTTACGGAGGCCTCGATTCTTCTGAACTACAATAATTTACAAACGCCGCTTCATGAAGTAGGGGATGATATTATTGAGGAGTTACAAGAGGAGCTTCAAGCGGAATTGGCTGCAGAAGCTCAATCTTAGGCGCTAATCTTAATCTATTTAATCTAGCGCTGCTCTAGTACCTAATTATCGAAATTTAATGATCGAAACTTAATTATCGATAAAGTGTAGGATTTGATCGAGTGCTTTTTGCGTATAGTGTGGGGTATTGACCTCAAACATGGCGAGATCTTCCTCGCTTCTTAACCAAGTTCTCTGTCTTTTCGCATATTGTCGTGTGGCAATAATCGCGCGCTCGACCGCTTCAGCTAAAGTCATCTCTCCTTCGAGGTAATTCCATATTTGACGATAGCCGACAGCGCGCATTGAAGGATAATCGAGATTGAGTTCAGGATATCTCTCTCTGAGTGTTGCCACCTCTTCTATTAAACCGGCATCGATCATTTTATGATAACGATTGGCGATCTGCTGATTTCTTCTCTTCTCATCATTATTAGCTAGAGCAATTTTAAGAAAAGGATACTCGATTCCCGGCTTTTTGGGGAGACTCCAGTAGTAAGTAAGTGGTTTACCGGTCTCAAGATAGACACTTAACGCCCGAATTACCCGCTGTGTATCATTAGGATTTAAGCGTTGGAAGCTATCGGGATCAATCTCTTTGAGTTCTTGATGTAATTGCGCTGATCCCTCTATCTCCGCTCGCTCGGTTAACTGTGTTAAAAGCGCGGGAGAGACTTGTGGGATCGGGGAGATCCCCTCTAAAAGAGATTGAAAATAGAGAAAGGTCCCGCCGACGAGAAGTGGTGTTTTTCCGGCAGAAAAGCTCTCTTCTATCTCAGTAAGGGCGTCACGGCGAAATTCTGCTGTAGAGTAACGTTCTGTAGGCTCACAAATATCGATCAAGCGATGGGGGTAGTGCATCAATGTTTCTCTATCTGGCTTTGCTGTCCCAATATTCATCTCTTTGTAGATCATAGCTGAATCTACAGAGATAATCTGCACCGGAATTTGATCAGCAATTCGCATTGCAAGCTCCGTTTTTCCCGTAGCGGTGGGGCCCATCAAACAAATTACTCTCTTATTCATGTAAAATCCTTTATGATAATAAGATTATTTTTTACAGGATAGTATAGCGCAATGAGTCAGTATTGGACGACCTTAGATGACCTTTATACAGAAAAGTTACTTGAGCCTGGAGCGGAGATTGAGCGGGTGGCTCGATCCTTTCAGATTAAGATTAGTCCGACAATGCAGCAACAGATCGCTAGCGCTAGTGAAGAGGATCGGGATGCTCTATTGCGGCAATTTATTCCCTCTGTCGCAGAGAGTCATATCTTGCCAGAAGAGTTAGATGATCCCATTGGTGATCGTCGCTTTACACCTGTCGCCGGCGTGGTACACCGTTATCGCGATCGTGCGCTTCTAAAGATCACTCAGTTGTGTGAGGTCTATTGTCGCTTCTGCTTTCGTAAAGAGATGATCGGGCAAAAGGGGGAGAATCTAACTAAGTCAGAGCTTCAAGATGCGCTCGATTACTTTGCCCGGCATGAAGAGTTGTGGGAGGTGATTTTAACAGGGGGAGACCCTTTAATTCTCTCTGTTCGTCGATTAGAAGAGGTTTTATCGGCACTTGCAGCAATTCCACATCTGCGTAGTATTCGGATTCATTCGCGTATTCCCCTTATTTCTCCTGATAAGATCTCTGAGGAGTTGTTAACACTGCTTGATAAGGTAATGGTGCAAGGAAAGATGGTTACTGTGGTCCTCCATGCGAATCATGCTGCGGAGTTCTCTCTTGAGGGGCGAGCTGCATTACGAGCTCTGCGAAGTAGGGGGGTGATGTTGCTCTCCCAATCTGTTCTATTAAAAGGGGTTAATGATCATCTTCCGGCATTGAAGGAGTTGATGTATACCTTTGTCGAGAATGGGGTTAAACCTTACTATCTCCATCAGATGGATTTAGCGCGCGGTACGAGCCATTTTGTCGTGAGTAATGAGCAGGGTATCGCATTGATCAACGCATTGCGGGAAGAGATCTCCGGAATCTGTATCCCACGCCTGATTATTGAGATACCAGAAGGCGAGGGAAAGCGCGTTTTAGCCTAGATCTCTCTCGATAGTATCTATGGGGAGTATTTGTGGATAATCTCCCATAGCTCATCTTCAATAGCTTATCTCCAACAGCTAATTTCTAATGGCCAATCTCTAATATCTGCAGATAATTTCTTAGATCGTTAAGAGAATCTCATGTGCTGTTTGGGGGATGCGATTCCATGGAAGCAGTAAGTTGAGGCGCGAACCACCATATTGGCGCCACAACATTGTTGAGCGAATACCGGCAAGTAGTAGAGCTCTGATCTCGTTGGCGATATGGGGTTGAGAGAGAATCGATTGTTCTCCTTTAACCATAATACGCGGGGTGAGTTTGCTGAGTGTTTGAGAGTAGAGATCTGCAATTGCGGCAATAATATTTTCGTGGGTAATCTCAAAGTGCTGTAATCTTGAGGCGATATTTTCAAGACCGGCCCCTAAAACATTGAGCATCTCCTGATTCTTTCTAAGAGAAGCCTCTAATGAGATAAGGGAGTAGAGGTAGATTTTTGCCGGTGCCGGCACATTTTTCAATCCTTGTGCAAAAGCAGATAATCCCGGTTTAATATTGCTTACACCATCGTAGACATCATCAATATTCTCAGGTTTTAGGACAAAGATACTATGGAGGAGAGGATTTCGCTCCTCATTAGGGATAGAACCGACCGTTGCAATTCGATCAACTAACATCGCTGATTGGAGTACCGCTGATAGTGCAATGACTTGATTTCTATTCATTCCCTTCTATTTCATCCTTTCGATAGATTATTGAGTCTAACTCATTAAGACTAAATCATTAAGATCAATTTATATAAGCTACATTTTACAATGTGATTGGTCACTATTATTTCATCACTTTGAGAGTAGGTCTAATTTAGTTCCCATCAATTTTATCTACTAATTTTACCTACTAATTTTATTCATTAATATTATTCATCCATTTGATCTCTATTGAGGAAATGGTGAAGAGTTATGACCGCTGTTGAAGTCTGTTAACCTATAACTATTGTAGCTATTGTAACTGTTGTAAATCATAACAGAGCCGATACTTTTTTTGCAAAATCATTAAAAGAGGCTTGCGGAGATATTAATACATAAGCCTAATATCGCCATGTTGAAGATAAAAGAGACGATCGATTGCAATAGTACGGCGCGTCTCATCGGTGTTGAGGCGATCTCAACATCTGCTGTTTGTGACGCAACGGCAATGGTAAAAGAGAAATACATAAAATCGAGATAGCCGGGACGTGTAATTTTATCAGGAAAGAGGAGCCAAGGACTTTTCTCAATATCGGGGCTACTGTAGAAGAGATGAGCATAATGCATCGTATATCCGAGGGGAAGCAGTAGCCAAGAGGAGATGAGTGTTGATGCTGTTAAGACATATTGGAGAATCTTTTCATCTCCGGTTAACCCATCATGCCCGCCAAGACCAAAGAAGAGGACAAGGAGACTTGCGCAACAACCGGTAAGAAGAAAGAAGAGAACCATTCGCGCGCTCTCATCCTCATTGCTTGTGAGTTTGCGAATATCTCGATTCTTATGACGAATCACTTTTTGTGCTAAGAAGAGAATATAGACCCAAGAGAAGGCATTCCAGCTAATGATAAAGCTCATCCAGGGGGTATGTTTCGAGATTAAGAGGCAGAAGGTCGTAATAGCGACGATAAGAGAGACGATAAAGCGAGGGCGAGAAAGAATCGTATTGTGGATAAAGTGGATGGTGCGAAAATTTTTTCTTTCTGCATGAGGTTTTTGCATAATGCGCGTTCCCTTTGTGTGCTCAGATATCGAGTTTTAAATCTAGATTTTCTAAATATATTTCAGTTTTCTTAAGGCTTTTTTTAAGATCTTCTCAGTGCTTCTAAGTATTTTTTGAGTATTTTTGAATATTTCTGAGTATTCTTAAATATCTCTAAAAGATCTCTAAAAGATCTCTAAAAGCATTAAATTTTTTGAATTATTTTTCAAAATTGATAGAAGAATTATATCGAATAAATATTAAGTTGCGTAAAGATATTTTTAAAGCGAGAGAAGAAAAGAGCGTTATTTGTCTAAGATAATTCTTAAAAAAGAAGTTTTATGGAATTGAATACGATTAAATTCGCGATTAAATGTAGTTAATTTGTAGACAAATCATTTTAACTTCTTGTTCTTCGTTCTAATCTCCTCTATAAGTAGTTAAACGAAGTTAGATAACTTTTTATATAGAAAACAGTAAAGGAGAATGGAGTGCTAAGTCTTATTGGATTTGCCACAATTTTAACAATTGTTACCTTATTAATTCGGGGGAAGGTGATCCCGATAGTGGCCTTAACATTGATTCCGATCATCGGCGCGTTAGTAGCGGGTTTTGGAATGGAAGAGATCGGGGGATTCTTTAAATCGGGTTTAGGCTCGGTGATGAATGTTGTGGTGATGTTTATCTTCGCCATTATCTTTTTCGGGATTTTGCAAGATGCCGGTCTTTTTGATCCGCTGATCAATAAGATGATTCAGTTAACCCGAGGAAATATTATTACGATCTGTATCGGCAGTGTCATTATTGCTGCAATTGCGCAGCTTGATGGTTCGGGAGCCTCTACTTTCTTAATTACAATCCCGGCACTATTGCCCCTCTATAAGCGGATGCGTATCAGTCCTTATCTTTTAGTTCTCTTGATAGGTGGAAGTGCTAGTATCATGAATATGATCCCATGGGGTGGGCCATTAGGAAGAACGGCGAGTGTAATCGATATGGATGTCACGGAATTGTGGCGTCCCTTGATTCCTGTGCAAGTTGTGGGAATGATTCTTATGGTAGGCTTAGCAACTGTTTTGGGCATGCGTGAGAAGCGTCGTATTGCGGCATTGCCGGCATCATCCGAGGTAGAGGGAAGTGATGAAGATTTAGCACCGATGACATCTGATCTTAAGCCGGGGCTCTACCTCTTTAACCTCCTTTTAACGATTGGCATCATCGCTATCTTAGTGACGGGAATTATTCCTGCCGGATTTGCCTTTATGATCGGGGTTGCGATCGCTTTACCGGTGAATTTCAGAACGATTCAGCTACAGAATGAGTGTATTAAACGTCATGCGCCTAACGCTTTATCGATGGCGTCAATTATTCTTGCTGCCGGCGTCTTCTTGGGCGTTTTAAATGGTACAGGAATGTTAACCTCTATTGCGCAAGATCTTATCAATATTATGCCGGAATTTATGGGACGTTATATCCATCTAATTATTGGCTTTTTAGGATTGCCTTTCGATCTTCTTTTAAGTACAGATGCTTACTACTTTGCATTACTGCCCGTTGTTGACCAAATAGCGACAACTTATGGAATAGCATCAACCTCAACAGCTTATGCGATGATTGTTGGTAATATTGTAGGAACATTTGTTAGCCCCTTCTCTCCTGCACTATGGCTCGCACTTGGTTTAGCGAATATCGAGATGGGACGCTATATCCGTTACTCCTTCTTCTGGATGTGGGCGATTGGTATCTTATTGTTGATTGCAGCCATTATTATGGGTGTTATTGCGGTATAAGTAGGGCTACAATAGGCTAAATTAAAATAGATAATCCCTAATAGACGCAAAATCGATGGCGATTGCGACTATTAGGGATTTTTAATAGCTAGAGTCATCAATCGAGAATCATCTGACTCGTGATTGTGGTCTCGCTTTTGTTACTATGTTGTGAACGATTTTATAAAGCAATTTTTATAGAACAACTTTATAGAACAACGTTATAGATTAACTATTATGGACATAATGGCTTATGGTTCATTGCTCAACTGTAGATAGTCAATAACATTGTTATTCTCATAGTTGTTGAGGATATAGAAGTAGTTTTGGTACTCAAAAAGGGTATCGTTAGATCTATTTCGATCTCCTTCCACAACTCCTTCAAGAAAGAAGACCTCTTTACGATCATTGACGACCCAAACTAATGTCTCTTTGATATTTTGATATTGGAAATCTTTGTAGTAATCCGCAGTGTAATTATCAAAATTATCTAAAATAGCCCGAAGACGTGCTTCCTCATTTCGAGCAGCTTCATAACGTTGATATTCGTTACGCGGTAAAATATCGGAGAGGTCAGGGCGATCAGCAAGAAGATTTTTTCGCTCTTGTTTCAATTGAGCGATCCCTTCTGTTAGGAGATTCGATACCAACTCATAGCGAGCGACTAAAAGATCTTTGATCTGTGATTGCAATTCAGCCTCAATCTTGGGGAGATTTGCTTTGATGGTATCAAAATCTGCTTCTTGAAGATAAATGTCAGAGAGTGGCGCACCATGAAACCTTGTGTCATTCGTTAAATAGAGCGGTAAGATCAGATTATTTAAAAGTGATGGTGGAAGATCGCTGCGAATCAGATTGTGACGAAAATTTTCAACTCTTGAGCTGCGGATACTCTTCCACATTGAAAGATTGTTTTGGTAATCTAGCGGATATTGGAAATCGTTAGGATTGGGCGGTGGCGTATCATCTCTAAATTGTTGGAACTTTTCGATGAGAGATTCTAGCATCGAGATATGATATTCGATTCCTGATAAGCCATCGATAGCATAGCTATTGAAGCCTAAATCCGTTGGTGAGACGAGAGGGTTTTCATTAAGAACCTTCAATTGCTCTTCTGCAGTGGCGATTATATTATCGATCTGCTCAATCTTATTATCAAAGCGTTGCTCTGCACTACTTTGAAGATTATTCGCTGTTGTTTCTGCTGCCGTTAATTCTCCTTGAAGCGTGCGTTTAAGGGAGGAGAGTAGAGCATCTCTACGTGCTTTAAATTCTTTAGACGAATCGACAAATTGGCACTCATAGACGACGAGATCTCGACCAAGGTTATCTGTCGCGCTACTCCAATCAGTTTTTTTACAGATTTTGCGATTATCAAGAATTTTACCAACTTGGATTGTTCTTTCATCATCCATGAAGGAGTTTTTTACTGTCTCAATTCTAGCGCTATCTTCACCGCAACCCGCGATAATTAGCGGAAGCGCAAGTAACCATACTTTTTTCATAAATAGTTCTCTATTCAATAATTAATATCGGATTTATGGGGGATTTGATCCTGTTTATTAGAAGACTCAATGACTCAATATATAAATAAACCGAAATAAACCGAGTCTTTAAAAGGTGATGAACTCACTCCCTTTTTCTGTTTTGATCTCGAGAGTGTTGGGATCAGGACAGTTTTTAAAGAGAAGATAGCTCGCATCTCCTGCTTTGATCGTTAGTGGAAAGGCAGATTTTTTGCCGTAAAGATCTTTAAGTGCTTGGGGAAGATGTTCATGACCTGTTATCGCACCTTGATTGGCTCTAAAGAGGGGGCAATTTCCCTGATTGAGAGAGATATCTTGAATTGTTACTGTGCTATGAGGCGCTGTGAGAAGAATCATCGTTATTGAGCTATTAGGTGTCTCTCTACTAACACGATACTCTGCTGCGAGCAATGTGGAATTAGGCGCTGACAATGCCGAGGAATCTAAGTGGTTAGTCGCTATTTTCTGCTCCTCCGCGGTAGGGTTGACTGTATCGATAGCGGTTTCGATATCCTGACTATTCTGATCTCGCATTGCCCGGCAATCAGCAAGATCTTTGCTAATCTCTCTATTTTGTGGGTTAAATACCCCTAAGTATTCTCCATTCCAAAAGAGCTCAAAGAAGCTCGCTTGAGAGAGCGCCTGTGTAAGTTGATTCCATTCCCGAGCGCCTTTATCACTAAAGGTCTCTTCCGGAACGGAGTAGGATCGTCCATCAATGGCAAGTTCAATCGGCGCTAGTACGCCATCATCATCGTAGGCAGGGACTTGATTCCCTTGAAAGTAGATAGTAACGCCATGATCATAATCCTCGCCGGCCCCTACATTACAACTAATAAATAGCTCGGCACCGTCATTGTTTTCTAAACTATATTCAAGATAACCTTGCCCAAAACCAGTGTTCCAGGTGAAAGGTGTAGCATAAGCAGCTGTCGCAATAGAACCTACTGCACAGAGCATCATCGCGGCTTTTCTCATAAGCTCTCCTAAAGTATCGCTTCAATCAATATTTTTAAATTATTTTCACATTATAAACCGGCGATATTTTAAGTGTTTCTAAATTATCTTACTTTTTGACTTATCGATCGATATAGTCCTTATTTTCTAAAATGTTTTATGTGAAACATTTTGTAGGAGCATTACGACATTATCCCAACTTATAAAAGAAAAGAGGATTGAAAAATGTTAATGAGTTGTTTCAAATAAGGTGTGGAATGGTTAAGAAAATAAATTTAGAAGAGGATCTTCCTGCTGATTATGATTTTGAGTTTATGCGCAGAACTCTTGGTAGAGTAAAGGTATCAGGTGAGTTATGGAGGGCAATATGAACCAAAAAGTTGCTTTGAGATATGCTGTAATTCAATTTAGGCCCTACATTGAAACAGGCGAGTTTGCCAATATTGGTATAGTTGCATTGAGTCCTAAAACCGGTTTTTTCGATTATAAGATAGCTAAAAAGTATCGTCGAATTACTCAGTTTTTTCCTAATCTACATGGAAGAGAGTATAGGGCTGGGGTCAGCTTTTTTGAGCAAGAGCTTAAGCATCTTAAGGATCTTTTTTTTCATAGAAGGGTAGAAGAGGCGGTCGCACGGGAGATTTTTGATCATCTAACACGTGAAAAAGAGACGATTGTACGAACCTCTAAAGTGGGAGTTCGTATGGTAAATGATGAGACTGAAGGGTTAAATCAGCTGTTTGATTATTATGTTTCTTACAGTTTTGTTTCAGAAAAAAATAATGAGTCTCTTTTAACACAGCGCATCACTAATATGGTGAAAGAATTTAATTTAACTCGACCTTTTTTAGCTGAAAAAATAGGGGATGATGAATTTAATGCAAATTTCCCTTTGGTTCAAAGAGATGAAGAGAAAAGATTGAATAAGATTATTAAGCCTATCTATTTAGGACAGAATGAACCTAGTAAGATTTATGAGAAGTCAGATGGCTGGTTGATTAGAATTGATAGATTACGGGGTTTTGGACATTTAAGTAGAGATACAAAGATATTGTTTACGTATGAAGGACCAGAGGCGGCAACAAGTTATCAAGAAAAGGCTTTAAGTAGAGTATTGAAGGAGATTCAATCTCAAAAACTCGAGGTTTTAGAGCATAGAGATACCAATGGTATTCGTCAATTCTCTGAGAGCTAGTTTAACTGTTAGGGTCAACTTTTAGAGATAAATTACCAAGAAAATTTATAACATAGCTATAAATTATACAGGCGGTAGTAATTGATTGATTTTAAAAGCAGAACCATTCCCGCCAAAATTTCCGCCAAACTAGATTCTAGACAGCAAAAAGCCCGCTATTTAGCGGGCTTTAAGACTTTGTAATGGTGCCTAGGGCCGGAATCGAACCGGCACGACCGTATAAGGGTCGGCAGATTTTAAGTCTGCTGCGTCTACCAATTTCGCCACCCAGGCATTAGGTGTAACTCAGTAGAAGACAAATGATACAGGGGAAGTTTCTAAAAAGCAACAGCTGATTAAAAATGATTCATTTGTTGGTGGATTATCCTGCCAAATCGAAAACATGGTAGGATAGATGATCTACCGAAAAGGTCTGTTAATTAAGGGTTATAGAGTATAAGGGTTTTAATCGATGGGTCAACTATTTAATTTTGAAAAAATTGTAAACTTTAGAAGTTTTACCGGATTGAAGACTGCGGAAAACGCTACCATCAAGGATGGGCGGATCTATCGTAGTGCTCTACTCGATTTTGCAACCCCTAATGATATGGATCTACTCCAATCGCTTGCTCCTGATGTTGTTGTCGATTTTCGTCTTGAAGGGGAGAAGCAGGGTGAGGGTATTAAATTGATACTCGATTCGATCGATTATCAGGCGAAACCGATCGATGTGGGAAACTTCTTTAGTCCTGATCAGATCTCTGCGTTGAGTGAGCTAAAATCGGAAGATATTGGGCGACTTTTTGAAAAGATGTACAAAGAGTTCCCGACCTGCGGTGCCGTACAGTTTAAGACGGTTTTTGACGCTATTTTGGCGAATGAACGTGTTGTTTACCATTGTAGTGCCGGCAAAGATCGAACAGGGGTGATGAGTTATCTCATTCTTTCAGTTCTAGGCGTTCCGTATGACGATATTATGGAAAATTACTTGGAGTCTAATCGTTATGCCGAAGCACTTCATCAACTCTTTAGAGAGAATCGCCGTCAGGCAGGGCATCATTTGACTATTAGTGAAGAGCTTGAAGCGCTCTTTAAGAAGATTCGTTATGTTGCACCAGAATATTTGGATGTCTTAGATAAGACGCTGGTTGAAAATTATGGGGGTGTAGTGCCTTATGTGGAAAAGGTCTTAAAGGTCGATACGGATGCTTTGAAGAAGGTGCTCTTAAAATAGTTGCAATGTGAATTAGATAGAGTTGTAGAGCTATCTAGAGTCGGCAATATAGAGCTCAGAGATTGAAATAGAGTAATCATAAAAAGTAAGAGAGCGATCGGTTGATCGCTCTTTTTATTGGTTGCTTTTGCTTTTTATGATCCCTCTTTGCCCCATGAGCTCTATTGTAATGCCCAATAGAGGAGGATTGTGAGCGGTATAAAGAGAATTGCTGCATAGAGAAGCCTCTGTGCTACTGAGTTAAGAAAGAGACTCTTAGGTTGTTTATGCATATTAGAAGAGAATATAAAAAGTTAAGAAGATAATAATGATCATTAAAGCAAGACCGATAAGCGGGCGATCTGCTGTAATCGACTCCGGTTTTTCGGTATGTGCTGCAGAACGATCTCTTGTGCCGGTAATCATGGTGCGGATAAGATTTTGGCGCTTAACGATCAGGTAAGCAAATACCGCTGTAATATGTAACCCGATAAACCATAAGAGTACAGCTCGGCCATTACCATGGATGGCGATCATATTGCTTCTCATATCGCTATCTGCCAGTTTTGCTAAAGGAGCATTGGCAAACATATAGGTATTATCTTCTAAGAAGAGACCTGTTACGACTTGGATGAGGAGTAAAAGGATCAAGGCAACAACCATCAGCGCCCCTAAAGGATTATGTCCTTCGGTAGGTGTTACTGATTTTTTAAGGTATTGCATAATATGGTAAGGACCACGGACAAAGTTGCTAAAACGTGCTGTTGTTGCACCAATAATTCCCCAGATAAGGCGAAATATAAGTAGCGCAAGAATGAGTGTGCCGGCATATTGGTGAACCGCCATTGCCGAATAGCTTCCTAAGAATTTTAAGTCGTAATAATCTGAAAAATTATAGGATGTGTAGACACATATTAATACTGCAAGCGCTAATAGCCAGTGAAAGAGGCGTGTTGGTAAATCCCACACTTTTATCATCTGTTCTCTCCTTATCAATTGAGTTCTTCTATAGAAATCATAACATTAATGGGCTTTAGTTGACCTATTTAGTTGATTAGATGGTTCGTTTCAAATGGTACGTCCCAATGATGTGATCAACTTATTGTAACGCTTTCCGATCTACTAATTGGTTGGGCGGAATCGAATCTCAAATCCCTCTTTAGCAAGATATTTACGTACGACAGGATCTTCCGGCATAGGAACTTTATCCGCACTTAAAATCGCGACAAAAACACTATTATCAAACTCCTCATTGCCACTTGATCGGGTAATAACTGGGGTGCCGATAATAGTCCCATCTTCTTTAACTTTAAATTGAACCGTTGTCGTTAAACCATAACTGCCTGGAGGTGTAATCCAAAGCGCATAGAGATAGGAGTGAACCTTAGCGAAGTAATCATTATTGAGTGCTGCTGCAATTCTTGTTGCTTCTTCTGCCGCTTTTGCTTCTGCAGCCTTTCGTTCTGCCGCGGCCTTCTCTTCAGCTGCTCGCTTCTCGGCAGCCGCCTTCTCTTTAGCTAAACGCTCTTTTTCCGCGCGTTCTTTCTCTGCTTTTTCTTTAGCGAGACGCTCCTTTTCTGCTTGTTCTTTTGCTGCTTTCTCTTTTGCCTGTTTCTCTTCTGCTAATCTCTTCTCTTTAGCTGCTTTTTCGGCAGCTGCCTTCTTCTCTGCAGCAATCTTTTCCTGTTTTGCGCGCTCTTCAGCAGCTTTTTTTTCTGCGATGACACGTTCTTTTTCCGCTTTTTCTCGGGCAACTCTCTCTGCTTCAGCCTTCTGGGCCGCGCGTTTCTCTGCCTCTATACGCTCTTTTTCAGCCTTTTCACGAGCAGCTTTCTCTTCAGCAGCTTTTTGTGCAGCACGTTTTTCCGCCTCTATTCGTCTTCTTTCAGCCTCTTCTTTTGCCCGTTTCTCTGCCTCAAGACGCTCTTTTTCGAGTCGTTGTGCTTCAGCAATACGGTTCATCTCATCGATCACCTCTTGAGTATCGATCCTTTCAGATTTTGCGATCCTATTTTCATCACTTATTTTGAGGGATGGATCATCGATGCTTGCCATCTGTATCTTCTGAAATGAAGAGAATGAGAAGTAGCCAACAATAGCGATAACAAGCCCTGTTAAGAGCGCGCTACTGATATTGATAATCTTATCTTGTGTTTCGCGATTCATAATGATCTACTCTTTCTAAGCACAATCGCCTACTCTGTCGGGGCAGTCATGAGTTGGACATTTTTATTGGTGACGCCTTGAAGCAATCCCATAGCATCAATGATACGACCGTAGGGGGCATTTTTATCCCCTTTAACTAAAGCTTGTATATTGTTGTTTTCTGCAAAAATATTGCGGGCTAAAACTTCAATCTCCCCTTCAGGAAGGGCTATGCTAGGGTTGTCGGCAAGATTGAAGAAGAAACTGCCAGAAGCATCAACAGAGATCACCATCATCTCTTCCCCTTCGACTGCAACGGCTTGACTCGATTCCATCTGTGGTGGATCAACATCAATACCGACGGAGATGGTTGTTGCTGTCACCATAAAAATAGTGAGGAGAACAAACATGACATCGACATAGGGGACAATATTCATGTCTGAAGAGAGTTTGTTGATCCGTTTACGTCGTCTCATAACGATATTTCCCTAAGTAAGTTCGATAGATTATGAATAGTGTTGCGGCGCTACTTTTTGTGACATCTGCACATATTGGCGCGCTAAGATATTGGCAAACTCATCGATAAAGCTATCATAACGAGTCATAAGGTTGTTGATATCATTACTAAATTTGTTATAAGCCATTACTGCAGGTATCGCAGCTAGAAGACCGATAGCGGTAGCAACGAGAGCCTCCGATATCCCCGGCGCAACCTGTGCTAGTGTGACCTGTTTTACGGTTCCTAATGCACTAAAGGAGTTCATAACACCGATAACGGTTCCTAAAAGTCCGATATAGGGCGCCACTGAACCGATCGTTGCAAGCCATGAGAGAAATTTTTGGATAATAGTCTCTTCTCTTTGTGTCTCGGCGAACATTGCATTCTTGACACTTGAAACAATAAAGTCAGGCGAGTAGTTCGCATAGCCACGTAAGCGTGTAAACTCTTGAAATCCTGAGAGAAAAACCTTCTCTAAATCACGGCAATTCTTTCCTTTTTTGATCGCCTCAGAGGCCAATTGATTGATGTCAGCCCCAGACCAGAAGACGCGCTCAAATTGATTTACACGATGCTTTGATAGTTTTATAGAGATATATTTTTTCCAGATTAAGAAGATGGCAATAATCAACATGATTGCCAGAATCAACATAATAATCTTCACAGGGAAGCTTGCGCCGGCAATTAAATGCCAAAATTGTAAATCAGAGGACATCGTACAACTCCTGAATTAAAAGAATTTGGGAAGGGCTTTAGGGCGTCGCGACTCAACATCAAGCGCAACTATTTCAACAACACCCTTTGTTAAAACTTCATCATTACGCATAATAATCTGTTCAAATAGCGCTCGGGTTCTACTTCGCTTAATTATAGAGGATCTTACAACAAGATCATCGCAGAGATAGGCCGGTTGAAGATATTCGATCTCCAACTTGCGGACAACAAACATCTCATTGGCTGTTGCTGCATGAGTATTGAGATTAACCCCTTTTGCCATGAGCCATTCGGTGCGTGCGCGCTCCATAAAATTGAGGTAGGTAGAGTGATAGACGATTCCGCCGGCATCTGTATCTTCATAGTAAACCCGAATCGGGAGCTCAAAGGTATCGATTTTCTGTTCCATTGTGAATAGGGCCGTCTTCTCTTTTAGAATGAATTAAGGTCATAAACAGCGTCATTTTACCTGATCTTTGTCTAAATTTCGCCGTTTATCTTCCCTTTATCGCTTTATAGACCGATATCTCTCTTCTCTATCTTCTTGAAAATTGCTTTAAGATCTTGAGGAATTGGGCTTTCAAATTGGTATCTCTTTCCACTTAGTGTGAACTGGAGATGTTGACAATGGAGGGCTAAGCGGGGAGATTTCTCCTTTAATTTTGAGTCTGAGTTGTAGCGATTATCGCCTAACAGAGGAGTGCCGAGATGTGCGCTATGGACGCGAATCTGATGCGTTCTACCTGTCTCAAGTCGTGCTTTTAAAAGAGAGATTTTATCTCCTTCCTGGAGAAGTTGAAAGTGAGTAACTGCCGCTTTTCCATCGGGAGAGACAATGACATGTCGCTCCCCTTGGTGGCGATTTTCTGTATCTAATGGGGCTGTTACAGTGAGAGTTTCGGGATGGTGATCAGACCAGCGACCTTCCACTAAAAGATGGTATTCGCGAAGAATATCACTCTCCTGTAAAGCTCTTAAACTTTTGCCATTTTTCGCAATCATTAAAAGCCCACTAGTTTCTCTATCTAATCGTTGAACAAGCTCATAATAATCCCCTTTTCCATAATTTTTAAGAATCTCAATAATGCCATAAGGGATATGGGAGCCGGCATGTACCGCTAATTTTGTCGGTTTATCGATAATAAGAAGATCCTCATTTTCAAAGAGAATGCTCTGCGCTACTTGCTGCCAAGCTTCTGGCGGAATAGTGATTTTTATGCTCTTTTCTATCTTTACCGGGGGTAGACGCAATTGATCCCCCGCTTTTAAACGAGTTGTTGGCTTTGCTCGCCCTTTATTAATACGCACCTCTCCCTTGCGAATCATCTGATAGATTCTGCTTTTAGGGAGTTGTTTGAAGTAGGTAAGAAGAAAGTTATCTAAGCGTTGTGTCTCCTGATGCTCTGTAATGGTGACCATTGTGGCAGGGATAAACTCAAAAGCGTGATTGTCTGACATAGAAGGCCTTTTACATCGGTCATTAATCAAAACTATAAACTGAAAACCATAAAGCTGGTATTAGGTACAGTTAGATACAGTTAGAAATAATAAAACTAGAAGTAATAAAATGGAATAATAATGTGGTTGTAGAGCGATAAGATTGACATAATTGTGCTAAAAATAAAATAGCTTCCATTTAGGAAGCTATTTTCACTGATTAATTCAATGATTAGAGTTTTTAAATCTACTCTTCATCGATTGAGAGGAGATCTTCCTCTTTGTCATCGAGTGAGCCGGCAAGGGGCGCGCTAGTATTAAGGAAGTGTTCACGCACTTTTTGCTCTATCTCTTTAGCAGTTGCTTCATTTTCACGAAGATACTGTTTTGAGTTCTCTTTACCTTGCCCAAGACGGGTGTCACCATAGCTATACCAGGCTCCCGCTTTATCGACAATTCCGGCATCAACCCCAAGATCAATCACTTCTCCGAGTGTATCAATGCCTGCGCCATACATGATCTCAAATTTTGCCTCTCTAAAAGGCGGGGAGACCTTATTTTTAACAACACGAACACGCGTATCTGCACCAATGACCTCATCGCCTTTCTTCACAGCACCCGTTCTGCGAATATCGAGACGGACTGAAGAGTAGAATTTAAGCGCATTTCCACCCGTTGTTGTTTCGGGGTTACCAAACATCACGCCGATCTTCATACGAATTTGGTTGATGAAGATAACAAGTGTATTTGATTTTTGAATATTGGCAGTGAGTTTTCTCAATGCTTGGCTCATTAAACGTGCCTGAAGTCCCATATGAGAATCTCCCATCTCCCCCTCAATCTCTGCTTTAGGGGTAAGGGCTGCAACGGAGTCAACAACAACGATATCGATTGCGCCAGAGCGTACTAATGTATCGGTAATTTCGAGCGCTTGCTCTCCATTGTCTGGTTGAGAGATATAGAGATTCTCAACATCGACTCCCAGTTTTGCGGCATATGTGGGATCGAGTGCATGTTCAGCATCGATAAATGCAGCGGTTCCACCTGCTTTTTGTGCTTCAGCGATAACATGTAGTGTAAGTGTTGTTTTACCAGATGATTCTGGACCATAAATCTCAACGATACGGCCTCGTGGTAAGCCACCAATGCCTAATGCAATATCTAGACCGATTGAACCGGTAGAGACAGGGATAATATTGGTAGGAGTCTGCTGATCTCCGAGGCGCATAACTGAGCCTTTCCCAAATTGACGGTCAATCTGCCCTAAAGCAGCTTGGAGGGCTTTGCGTTTGTTCTCATCCATTTTATAAAGTCCTTATCTACGGGAGGGCTATAATATTACATTTAAGTATTAATTATGCCACAAAATTATCACAAAAATTACATTTAAGTGTTTCGAATTAGGCGTTCTGAACTGAATATTCTGAACTAGGTGTTTTGAAATCGGTATTTTGAGACTAACATTTCGAAATCCTTTTTTAAGGGTGACGCAATGATTGTTGCAAAGAGGATTATTGTTGAGAGGCGATAATCTTTTCAATGGCACTGCTTGTTGAGTATCCATCGACAAAATCGATTAGCTCGACGCGACCACCATTATTAATGACAGCGTCAGCGCCGGCGATCTCTTCTACACGATAGTCACTCCCCTTTACTAGAACATCAGGGAGTACCTCACGAATCAGCGCCTCAGGAGTATCCTCATCAAAGAGCGTTACCCAGGCGACAGAAGAGAGGGAGGCGAGTACTGTTGCTCGGCTCTTTTCATCCATGATGGGGCGAAGATCTCCTTTTAAGCGCTTCACAGATGCATCGGAATTGAGGGCAACAATAAGATGATGTCCCAGCTTACTCGCTTCTTCAAGATATTTAACGTGTCCACGATGCAGAAGGTCGAAGCAGCCATTGGTCATCACAATGGTCTCATTATTCATCTTAGCGCGTTTTACTTCATGAAGTAGCGCTTCTTTTGACAGAACGAGGTTATGTGGACGATCTGATTGACCAAGCTCATAGTCGAGCTCCTCTTGAGTAACATAGGAGGCACCCATCTTTCCAACCACAATAGATGCGGCAATATTGGCTATTTTACAAGCTTGGGGAAGCGGGGTTCCTTTTGCTAGTTGAGTTGCGATCATTGCAATAACGGTATCGCCGGCACCTGTAACATCAAAGACATCTTGCGCTTTTGCTGAGAATGTTACCGGCTCTTTGTCACGTTCAAAGAGGGTCATCCCTTTTTCGCTACGGGTGATCAATAACGCTTCAAGATCGAGTTCAATGCGAAGT
Source organism: Alcelaphus buselaphus (assembly GCA_006408545.1). Lineage (NCBI taxonomy): Eukaryota > Metazoa > Chordata > Mammalia > Artiodactyla > Bovidae > Alcelaphus > Alcelaphus buselaphus. Next base: position 3,606 of record SJXN01539654.1, on the reverse strand, counting down.
TTTTCCGCCTTAGCAAAGAGCTCAGCTTCATCACGGCACTTGCCAGCAACGATCTCAAATTCGCTAGTATTAGGGGTTAAGAGAGAAGCGCCTCGATATTTGGAGAAGTCATCTCCTTTGGGATCGATAATTACAAATTTCCCCTGGGCTCGTGCGTGCTGGATAAGCGCTTGAGGATCCGAGAGAAACCCTTTGTTGTAATCAGAGAGGACGATGAGATCATTTTCATCAATCGTTGTTTTGAGCGATTGGGTAATTTTGGCGGTCAGTGCCGGTGTAAGGTCTGGCGCCTCTTCAAAGTCGCAGCGAACAATATGTTGTTGACGACTGATAATACGAAGCTTCTTAATTGTTGGGAAGCTTGCTTCCGCTATAAATTGAGTTGTGATGTGGTGTTGGTGACAGAGCTCTTGCAGCTCCTTTGCATTACCATCGACACCGACTAACCCAGATAGGGTTACAGGGCACTCCATTTTACTGATATTAAGGGCCACATTGGCCGCGCCGCCTAAACGGTTTTCAGTATGGTTGATATTGACGACAGGAACGGGAGACTCTGGTGATATTCGATTTGTAGAGCCGATCCAATAGCTGTCAATCATAATGTCGCCAAAAACAGCAATTTTACCAATGGAGTTTTTCATGTTGGCCTCAAGTAACAGGTGGTACAAAAGTATTGATCATTAATGTTGAGAGAAGAGCGTGCGAAAGTTTTGCGTTGTGATTTGTGCGACCTCATCGATGGAGATACCCTTTACCTCTGCGATCGTTTTCGCTACAAAGGGAACAAGTCCAGGATGGTTTGCCTTTCCGCGATAGGGGACGGGGGTGAGATAGGGGGAGTCAGTCTCAATGAGTATGCGATCAAGCGGTGCTTTTGCCACCACCTCCCGTAGCTCTTCTGCATTTCTAAAGGTGATAATGCCACTAAATGAGAGATAGAATCCAAGATCTAAACCTTTTTTAGCCATCTCCCAATCTTCTGTAAAGCAGTGAAAGATACCGCCGGCATCACGAGCCTCTTCATGGGTTAAGATATTGATAGTATCTTGGCGTGCATCGCGCGTATGTATAATAAGTGGCTTTTGAGTCTCTTTCGCAATATCGATTTGAGTAATGAAGGAGGCTTGTTGCTCTAGCTTATGCTCAACGGAGTAGTGGTAATCGAGCCCAGTTTCACCGATGGCAATCACCTTGGGATTTTCCAACATCGGTCTGAAGTTCTCCATGGAGGCGATAATTTTTGCCGGTACAGCACCAGGATGAATCCCTACCGAGAGGAAAATCTCCTCATAAGGGGCAACTAATTGTGCCATAGCATCCCAGCGTTCAAGATCAACGCTAACACAGAGCATCTGGGTGACATGATTCTCTTTAATAGCGGCAATAAGCTTTTGAAAGTCATTATCATAAGCGGAGAGCTCCACCATGTCGAGATGACAGTGTGAATCGATAAAGTGGGTCGTATCTGCGATATTTAACATTGTTATCTTCTATTGATTTTATTGATTCTATTAATCTAATGATTAGTTGATGATGGTACTGAAATCGATAAGGGTATTGAGTTTATGTAGCAAGCTCAAGTTTGAGATAGAGAGATTAACGTGTCGTCGCTGCATGCATTCTCAATAGTGCATTGATTCTTGTTTGGAGTAAGTTATGCTCTTTTTCAATCGCAACGCCAATTCCCTGATGATCCGTAATATGGTGAATAGATTTAGCGCTTTTTGGGGTGACAAAAGCTACTCGACCTTCTGTTTTGATAGGTGTCGGATCGCCATCGGGAAGGGTGATCTCTAAGATAATAAGATCATCGAGTTTAAATGGATAATCGGTATTAAAGAAGAAACCACCATTTTTTAAAAATGGAAGATAATATTGAGGAACTTGGCTAGCATGCGCAAATTTAGCTTCAATTTTTTTAGGATTACTCATATTTATTACGGATCTCTCTATCTGCGGTAATTTCGACCATATATATCTATGTATCGCTATCTATTATCGCATGAAGTAGAAGGAGATTCGAGATTGAGATAGACAAAGAGATTCTTTTTTTGAAAATAGATGAAAATTTGTGGGAGAAGAGGTGGGAAAATCGATTTTGCGGTATGATAGACTCTTGCAGAATAAGTGATAGTTGATCAAGCTTGAGGTTGTCGTAGGTGCAGTGAAGTGATCTTGGTGAGGTCAATCTTATGACCATTCTGGGGCTAAAGAATTTTAAGGAGATAGATGAGAGCATTAGAGATTTCCAACTTAACGGTGAGTTATAAGGCACATCCTGTTGTTCATCACTTAACGGCTCAATTTCCATTAGGGCAGAGTTGCGCTATTGTGGGACCTAATGGTGCAGGAAAGAGTACTTTATTGAAGGCAATTATGGGGCTCGTACCCTATTCGGAAGGGGTGATTACCCGTAGTGAAACATTGCGAGTCAGTTATCTATCTCAGATCTCCCATATTCGTCGTGATCTCCCTTTAACGCTCTTTGAATTAGTCAGCGCCGGAGCGCTCAACCAGGTTGGGCTCTTTCGACGGCTCTCTTCTGATATTCATCAGCGTGTCTTTGCTGCACTTGAGTTCGTTGGGCTTGAGAATTTTGGTGAACGTAGTATCGACTCTCTCTCCGGCGGGCAGTTTCAGAAAGCGCTCTTTGCGCGGATTGTTGTTGAAGGTGCAGATCTAATTCTTCTAGATGAGCCATTCAATGCTATGGATGCGAGAACTACGCAGGAGCTTTGTTATCTTATACAGCGCTGGGAAGCTGAGGGAAAGACGGTAATTGCCGTTCTTCATGATCTTCATTTAGCGCGACAATACTTTAGTAATACGCTTCTTTTGGCGCGGGAGAAGATCGCTTTTGGTGCTAGCCGAGAGGTTTTAACGGAAGAGAATCTTCTTAAAGCGGAATCGGTCTCTCTCGGATGGGAGAGTGATTCTTGGTGTGAGGCATAGCTAATGATCGATCTATTGAATCTCATTTTTATCGACCCCTTTGTTGATCTTCCCTTTCTTCGAAGAGCACTTGCCGCATCATTGATGATCTCCGTCTCATCAGGTCTGGTGGGCGTCTTCCTCCTACTCAATAGAATGAGCTTGGTGGGAGATGCGCTCAGTCATGGTGTTTTGCCGGGGATTGCAATCGCTTTTCTCTTTTTTGGATTTAATATCTATGCTATGAGTATTGGCGGTGTTATAGCGGGAGTCTTGATAGCGATTATCGCCTCTATTATCTCTAACTACACTAATTTAAAAGAGGATGCGAGCTTCGCTGCGCTCTACCTGTTATCGTTAGCAATCGGTGTTGTTCTCATTATGGAGATTGGCTCACAAGCTGATTTGATGCACATTCTTTTTGGTTCTGTCTTAGCGGTAGATGCATCATCGCTCTATCTTGTATGGGGCGTGCTTTTGACGACGTTACTTCTACTCTCTATTATCTATCGGGCGCTTCTGCTCTATATTATTGACCCTCTCTATCTGAAGTTAAAGAGTGCCGGTGGACTCTTCTACTATGCGCTCTTTCTCTTTTTGGTTGTCCTCAATCTTGTCGCTTCATTTCAGGTCTTAGGAACATTGATGACGGTTGGTATGATGATGATTCCT
>SJXN01539653.1:0-21068 GCA_006408545.1 Alcelaphus buselaphus | reverse complement strand
TCGGATTAAAACAGATCCTATCTAACCATTATCAATCGTGAGGAGCTCATGTTATCTCATATCCAAAATAACTATCATCATCTTCGGAAATCTGAAGCAAAAGTTGCTGATTGGGTCTTAGCTCATCCTAATGAAGCGGTTGACCTCTCAATCAGTGCATTAGCAGAGAAAGCAGGGGTTTCTGAACCTACCATTATGCGTTTCTGTCATGCTTTAAACTATGAAGGCTTTCATACCTTTAAACAGCTTCTTGCTAAGAGCTTACGCTCCGGTGTTCCCTTTGTGCATGGAAGTATCTCCCCCCATGATTCTACCGCAAGCATTATTATCAAATTGATCGATCAATCGAGCGCTGCACTTCTCAATATGAAAAACTTTCTCAAAGAGGAGGATCTCGATCAAGCAATCGGACTACTTGAGCAGGCTAATCAGGTCATGTGTATTGGTCACGGTGTCTCTGGCGTTGTGGCTAATGATATCCAACAGAAGCTTTTACGAGTCGGTATCCCCGTCTCTGCCTATACAGATCACCATGTTCATAGCTTAGCGGCGAGTCTCTTAACGCCTAAAGATGTCTTGATCGCTGTCTCCCATACAGGAAAGAGTCAAGATGTTATCGACTCTGCTGATCTTGCCCTCTCTAATGGTGCGAAAGTGATCGCCTTTGCGCCCAAAAACTCCCCCTTAAGCTACCATGCTACCGTTGTTTTAGAGTCTGGAACAAAAGAGGATACTTCAGAATATATGCCGATGATCTCTCGTCTTGCTGATCTCGCTATTGTCGATATCCTTCTAGTGACTTTAGCCCTTAAAAAGGGGCCTGAGTTTAGAATCGCTATGGAAAACTCACTCAAAATTATCGACTCAAAGCGGACAAAAGAGTAGTTTTTAGAGCATCTGTTACACATCAACCTACAAAATCTTAGAGATTACAAGATTACGAAACTTTATGAAATCACATTGTCACAGTAGCGTTAGCGTAGAAAGTGCGCAAGAAGAGCAACCTGCCCCATATCGCTATGCACTTCTTATTGAGTATGATGGAACTGAATTTAAAGGCTGGCAAAAACAGCTCAATCCTCCTGTCCGCTCAGTAGAAGCGGTATTGGAAAAAGCAGTCAGTTTTGTGGCAAATGAAGAGATTAAACTAGTCTGTGCCGGACGAACAGATGCTGGCGTGCATGGAATCAATCAGATTGCTCATTTTGATAGCAACGCTATTCGTGAAAAACGCGCGTGGATGTTGGGTATCAACTCTAATCTTCCCCCCGATTGTGCGGTAAGAGATATCACGGAAGTCTCTTCCCAATTTCATGCTCGATTTAGCGCCGTTAGCCGCACCTACCGCTATTTTATCTACAATCATCCCTATCGCAGCCCACTGCTAAGAACTCAAAGCCTCTGGTGTTACCATCCGCTCGATATCATCAAGATGGAACGCGCAGCACAAGCCCTTATTGGGGAACATGACTTCTCTGCTTTTCGCTCATCAGAGTGTCAAGCAACAACACCCTTTCGTAATCTACATCATATTACCTTTACACAGAAAGGCCCTCTGCTTGAGATCGAACTTAAAGCGAATGCATTTCTCCACAATATGGTGAGAAATATTGTAGGCACCCTGCTCGAAGTGGGCTTAGGTAAAGAGGAGGTAATCTATCCTCAAAGGGTATTAGAGAGTCTCGACAGAACTCAAGGCGGTATCACCGTTCCTCCTCAAGGACTACATCTCTACCAGGTGGAATATCCTGAAGCGATCAATCCTCAATTAATGCTCACCATAAGGGAGTAGAGACTTCAGTCTGAGTTGAGGATGATCTTCTCAATATCGAGATATGACTAGCGCAATTTTAGTCGCATAATTAGCTACACCATTTAAGATGCTCTATTCAAGATACTCTATTTAAGATTATCTATTTAAGAATGAAAATAGAGTATCATTGAAAGACCTTATTAAAGCAATAGAGAGATCTTCTCTGATCCCAATTGCTGATTCTAATTTGCAATAAAGGAATTAAAATGAAACAGAAGACAGTTTTAACAGGAATTAGTACAACAGGAACCCCCCATTTGGGAAATTATGCCGGCGCAATTCGCCCTGCAATTGAGTTGAGTAAAACTCATGATAGTGCTTACTTCTTCCTAGCTGACCTTCACTCTTTAATCAAATGCCAAGATCCCGAATTGGTCAATCAATCTCGCCTTGAGATTGCCGCTACCTGGATGGCCCTTGGACTAGATACCGATAAAGCGATTTTTTATCGCCAATCAGATATTGAAGAGATTCCGCAAATTACCTGGCTTCTTAACTGTGTTACGGCAAAAGGGACAATGAATCGTGCTCACGCCTATAAAGCAGCGGTTGATGATAACATCGCACAGGAGAATGATCCTGATCGTGGAGTTACCATGGGGCTCTTCTCCTACCCCGTTCTAATGGCTGCCGATATCTTAACATTTAATGCAGACCTCGTTCCTGTCGGTAGCGATCAGCGTCAACATGTTGAGATTGCTCGTGAAATTGCACAGCGCTTCAACCATATCTACCAATCTGAGTTCTTTGTTATGCCACAAGAAGTGATCGATGATGAAACTGCGATTTTACCCGGTCTTGATGGTCGCAAGATGAGTAAATCCTACAACAATACAATCCCTCTCTTCTTACCTGAGAAGAAGCTACAAAAATCGATCAATCGCATTGTGACAAACTCTCTAGAACCTGGTGAGCCCAAAGATCCTGATAGTGCGCATCTATACGATATCTACAAAGCCTTTGGTAGCGCTGAAGAGACTGCGGCTTTCCGTGCAGCTCTCATTGATGGGATGGGTTGGGGGGATGCGAAAAAAGCGCTCTTTAATCTCATTAATGATCAGATCAAAGAAGCAAGAGAACGTTACTATGAGCTGATGGCAAATCCTCGTATTATTGAAGAGACTCTACAAAAAGGGGCCGAAAAAGCACGTATCCCGGCAAGAGAGATGTTACTAAAACTAAAAGATGCTGTTGGTCTGAGAAATTTTATCTAACCCTTTCGGCAGAAATAATGTAAGGAGTAGCTCATCACTACTCCTGATTTTTCACGATAGGTAATAAAATATTTAGCAACAATAAAAGAGAGATAAAGGATGCTCAATAGATATGAGTGAACATGACAATATTGCGATCTTTAAAGGAGAACAGCTCAATCCTCCGGTAGATCTCTTTATCCCCCCAGACGCTTTTGAAATTTGGCTCGATCAATTTGAGGGTCCGCTCGATCTACTGCTCCATATTATCCGAAAAAACAACTTCGATATCCTCGATATACCTATTAGCGATATTACAACGCAATATATGTCCTATATCGATTATCTAGAAGAGGAACGCTTTGAACTTGCATCTGAATATCTTGTTATGGCTGCCTGGTTAGCGGAGATTAAATCTCGCATTCTACTTCCAACACCTGAAGTAGATGAGAGCGAAGAAGAGATCGATCCACGTCAAGAGCTTATTCGTCGTCTACAGATCTATGCGCAATATAAAGAGGTCGCAATCCAACTTTCAGAGCGAGAGATCTTCTACCGAGATATTTTTCCCATCTCCCCAGATACCCCTAATATTGTTGTGGAAACACCAGAACCCACAATTGAACTCTCGCAACTTCTTAAAGCATTAGAAAAAATTATTGCGAGGGCTGATCTTCACCAAAAGCATCAGATTAAATCGGAAAAGATCTCTATTAATGATCGTATTGATCAGATTATTACCCGTCTAACGCCGGAAAAACCGATTGCATTTACGGAACTCATCGATCCTGCTGAAGGTCGCTATGGCATTACAATCTCCTTTCTCTCACTCCTTGAATTAGCGCGAAAACAGCAGATTCTTCTCACCCAAGAAGAGGCTTATAGCGATATCTTAATCGCCCTCGCTACAGAGTAGTTTCCCATCTATTCAAAGAGTTACCTACAGTTAAAGTTGCTTATTTTTAGAAGGTTTATCTTCCTAACCATTTGAAATAAGGAGTTTTTATAATGAATAAGGTAATCTCAATTTATAAACGAGTAGTGTTCTCTATCTCATTGCTCATATCAGTACTTCTCCTATCACTTGCCCATTCAGCACCTATCAATATCAATAGCGCTGATGTCGATACCATTATGGAGAACTTAACGAATATAGGGCCCGTTAAGGCAACCGCGATTGTTGAATATCGTGAGCAGAATGGCCCCTTTAAACGTGTGGAAGATCTTCTTGCTGTCAAAGGTATTGGCGAAAAAACATTAGAAGCCAATCGCGATAATATCATTATTGATGAGATGATTAGTGATGTTACAAGCGCCACAAATGTTACAGACAATACAACGAGTGACGCAACTACAGATAAGGCGCCGACAGAGAGAATCGCAGATAATGCGCAATCGAATAACCCACAACAAAATTCTACTACTGAGAAGTAGAGGATCAGAGGAGACAAGGGAGAGATATCTCCTCGCTCATAACTCTCAATGCTCTCCCTAACTCAACTATCTCCTCCCGGGCAGCCGCTATATTAGATATAGTTGTAATATAGCGAGTTGCTCATCTTTTCTGTCGATCAGACGTTTCTATAGATAAAGTTTTCCATAGTATTTTTCTGTAACGCTTTTCCGTAACGCTTTACCAAGATATCGAGTCTATTATGAATGGTAAAAGCCCATCCTTCAACGCAACCGACGAGTCCGGCGCCACTCTTATCGAGCTCCTATTTACTCTTCTTCTCATCGCTCTGATCTTCTTCTCCCTCTCTCCACTCTACCGCTCCCTTGAGGAATCACTAACTTTAGAGATTGCAAAGTTTCACCTGAAACAAGATCTGCAGATGGCTAAAAATTTAGCCTCTTTAGAGGAGCGATCTATTACACTCTGTGGAAGTCGTGATGGATACCAATGTCTAGATGAAGAGGAGAGAAGCTGGCCCGGATGGTTACTCTTTTACGATGACATGCAACAATTTACCCCCTCTCAAGAATCGATATTGCACTACTACCCGCTCTTCGAGAAGAGCAATCAGAAATTGATCTTAACAACAACAGCAAATATCGGCGGTGGACTCAATATTAGTGCTCGGAGAGAGTATGCCTATGGAATGGCACGCTCTATCGCTAATGGCAGAATCAATATCTGCCGGCAAGGAGATCATAACGCCTCTTTCGATTCTTACCCCTCTTTTATCATTAATGTCTATGGCTATTTTCGCCTCACAGCAGAAAAGGGTAGCTGTTAAAAGCTACCCTTCTCTTTTATCATCTTCATAATCTCATCATCATTTTATCTATCTAATGATGCAGATACTACTTCTTCTCCGCCATCTTACGTAACTTGAAAGGTGCATAGATTAAGATCGCAATTAAGAAGAGTCCTAAATAGCCAATTAATGGATAGAAGTAAGCAATAAGATCGGTAAAACCAACAAAGCTAGCCACATATCCAACAGCACCTGTTACAATCGCAAAGATATAAGATTTTTTAGTCTGCATCGTCGTAAAACGCGCCACAAAAGCGTAGTACATTGCAACGCCGGTGTTGTAGATCATCCCAAAGAGAACAACCGCCATAAACCCACCTAATACAGGAGAGATATCTTGGATGATTTTCAATAATGGTAATGGGTAATTTCCAACAATATCGACTTTTAAGAAGATCGCTAAATGGGCTAAAAGAATTAAGAGCCCGACGCCAATTCCGCCTAAAAAACCGCCCCATGTTGCAATCTTAACATTCGGCTCACTTCCGCCCATAACGAGCGCCATTCCAGCACCTACCGCAATATTAAATGAGACATAGTTAATCGCAGAAACAAACCAGTTAGGCAAAGAGGTCTCGATACTTGTTGCAATGGGCTCTAAAACATCTAAATCTTGACTATAGGTAAAAAGACTATAAGTACAAATAACCACTAAAGCTACGATTAAGAAGGGAGTAATACTTCCGATAAGTGAGATCACTCGATGGATCGGCATCAAGACCGTCGCAACAATCAAAACAGTCATCACTAAACTACCGATAAAGGGAGAAATCCCCAGAAATTGAGTTCCTAAGCTTCCTGCTCCAGCAACCATTACAACACCGACACCAAAAAGCGTTAAAACTAAAATGGCATCGATCACAACGCCTAATGTTTTTCCACTTAAAGAGTAGATCGCCTCGCTATGGGAGTGGACTTTCATGATACTCCCAATACGGGTCAACATCATTCCCATATAAGCAAAGAGGACAGTGGCAACAAAAGCACCGACAATCCCCATATAACCGAAACTTGTAAAATATTGTAGAATCTCTTGCCCTGACGCAAATCCCGCCCCGACAATAATTCCCACGAATGCACTTGCAATACGCAGTACCTGAAACATAACTCCTCCTCATGTAATGGTTCTGTTTTCGTTCTATTTTCGTTCTATTTTATCGCTTATCTTTTATAATACTTTCGGGTTGTGGTTCAACCTCTTCTTCAGATCGATAATAATTCATAGTAATTTGGTGATTATCTGTTTAAAACCACCATCGAAACAATCGATCTCTTTTTATATTTTCTATTTTGTACTCTCTATACTATTGTCACTTCTATCACTGAATCATGCCGGGGATCACCCATAAAAGAGCGCCTCAATCAATAAGGCGCTCTCTTCAGTAACAGTTTCAACATATAACACGTTGCATGCTAAATCTATTTATTGATAAACAAATAGACAAATCAATGTTTTTAAATTTTCTCTTAACTGATTATTTAATCGATATAAGATAATTTATCTTCTTGATCCTTAATATAAAAATAACAAAAATAATAAAAACAGGATAAAAATTGGATAAAAATATTTATATTTAAACATTGTAAGAGTAATAATTAATCAGCAATAATAGTCAAGAAAAAAGTATCAAGAAATATCTTTAAAAAAGAGTATTCCGAGAGAATAGCAATAATAGCAATAGCCTACTCCGACACCTCTGACTCACTCTTTGGGCCATTATAAAATTCACTCTTAAGATATCGGTGATAGAGAAAGCGAAGTGCAACCATCAATACCGCACATGCGGGCAATGCTAAAAGCACCCCAGTAAATCCAAAAAGCGTTCCCCCAGCCATCAAAGCAAAGACGACGGCAATTGGGTGCATTCCTAATTTATCACCAATCAAAATGGGCGTTAGAACAAAGCTCTCCATCAATTGCCCAATCGCAAAAACGATACCCACAAAGAAAAGATGGGTTAAAGTTCCATATTGAAACCAAGCAACAGTTAATCCCATAATCACCCCTGAAGTTGCACCAAAATAGGGGACAAAGCTGATTAAGCCAGCAATCATGCCGATCACCAAACTATACTCTACCCCGACAATAGTCAAACCAATACCGTAGATACAGGCTAGACAGAACATCACAGTTAATTGCCCACGTAGAAAACCACTCAACATAAAGTTCGCTTCATGAAAAAAGCGCATCGCTTGCGGAAAGATTGTCCGAGGTATTAAAGTCTCAAATCGTTCAGTAATACTGACCCAATCACGCATCACATAGAAAGTGATCATTGGAATTAAGAAGAGGCTGACCAGGAAACCCACTATCCCCATAATAATAGCGCTAATTGAAGGTGCAATTTTTGAGGTAATTTCACCAAGATAGTTGAGAGATTTTGTCAATGCTTGACGCGCCTCATATTGATTCTCTTTTAAACTCTCTAAAGAGAGATATTTCTCTAGCCGGGGAAAGATATTATCTTGCATCCAGAGATAGTAGGTTGGCACTTTATCGACAAAAGCTAAGATCTGATTAAGAAGCTGCGGAATGACGACGGTTAAAAGTAGCACCAATAGAAGTAATAACCCGGCAAAGACAATTGTGACCGCTAAGACTCTTGGAATCCTTTTCGATTGAATCTTTTCCACTAAAGGATTACCTAAATAGGCTAAACCAAACGCAATTAAGAAAGGGATTAAAACAGCGGCTAAACGATGAATGAGGTAGAGTGTTATTATTACTCCGATCCAAAAAAATATAAGACGATTAACCCGGTCAAATTGCATGCAGACTCCTATCGATTTCTATCAATATTTCTAAAATATACTAGGTGAGATATATTATCGGGATATTAAGGGATATTAATAATAACCATCAACTCCCCAATGATGCTCTCTATTCTACGCAACTTTACCTTAAAAGCCGACCTATTTAAGTGATAGAGAGAAAAAATAGAATACAAATCATTAAGTGCATCAACTGCTTAAGTATGCCTTAATAGCACTTAAGTAAATGGCAAAGCGTCTTACAAATCACCGATTAAAAATGGAAGAGAATTGCGAAAGTGACACCAATCTCCTATGATTATGAACTCCGTGCTCTTATGGAATATCTCATAAGTATGTCATGAGTACGTCATGAGTATGCCATGAGCATTTCACGATAAAAATAGTGAACCAAGACACCAATCGCCTCATCAAGCGATTGATCAATCATACGACTTACCCACCCTTAACAATCAATAGATCAACAGATAGACTAGATAGAATGCAACAGAGAACGCAACAGAATCAAGATCTTTTAATCGATGCGGTAGATGCCCTTTTACCACAAACACAATGTGAACAGTGCCAATACCAAGGTTGCTTTGCCTATGCAGAGGCTATTGTCCGTGATGATGCACCTATTAATCGCTGCCCTCCCGGAGGCGATCGGGTTATTGCTGCATTAAGTGAGCTCTTAACACGCCCAATACTCCCCTTAAATGAGTCGCTAGGTCACTATAAGCCCCCTCAAGTTGTTCGTATAGAAGAGCCCTACTGTATCGGCTGCATGAAGTGCATTTTAGCTTGTCCCGTTGATGCAATTGTCGGCGCACGTCGCTTGATGCATACTATTATCACCGAAGAGTGTACTGGATGTGAGCTCTGTATTCCCCCCTGCCCCCTCAACTGTATCGTGATTGAGCCTCTAGACCCGCAGTTAGCAGCTTCTCCGATAGGACTCTCCGCTTGGGAGAAACAGCGCGCTGAAAAGTCACGTCAAAGGTATCGCGCAAAAAAAGCACGAGAAGCGGCACGAACCAATATTACAGATACACAGCCTCCTCAAGAAAAAGAGCTTGCTGACCCGGCACCTAAGGCAAAAATGCTTGATCTAATCGCTCTGGCAAAGAAGAGTTATGAAGAGCGCTAAATAGCGACTGAAAAATTGAATTGAAACAGAAAAAGAGAGTAATGATGAGTAAGAATAAAGAGTATCAGCGCCTCATGAATCGGGAAGAGATCACCCAGTTTTTCACAATATTACGGAATGAAAACCCTGAGCCGAAGACAGAATTGATCTACCACTCCACCTTTGAGCTTTTAGTTGCTGTGCTTCTCTCTGCACAATCTACCGATGTGGGCGTTAATAAAGCGACAAAAGGGCTCTTTGCCGCAGCTAATACGCCTCAAACGATGTATGACTTAGGTGAAGAGAAGATTAAGGAGTATATTCGAACATTAGGTCTCTATAATTCTAAGGCAGCTAATTTACATAAAACTTGTGGTATTTTAGCAACGAAATATAAAGGAGAGGTTCCTAATGAGCGAGCCGCTTTAGAAGCGCTTCCCGGCGTTGGTCGAAAAACAGCAAATGTCATCCTCAATACCGCCTTTCGTCAGCCTACAATGGCTGTTGATACCCATATCTTTCGCCTCTCAAATCGCACAGGATTAGCACCGGGTAAAAATGTTCGAGAAGTGGAGGATAAACTGCTCAAAAGGATTCCTAAAGAGTTTCTTCTCGATGCCCACCACTGGCTTATTCTTCATGGTCGTTATACCTGTATTGCACGCAAACCTCGTTGTGCATCTTGTCTGGTCTATCACCAATGCCAATATTTAGAGAAGACCGATGAGTAGAAACAAAAATAGAAATAGAAATAGAAAAAGATAAGGGCGAGATCATTCCTCTCGCCCTTCTTAAATTCGATTAAATTTCGATTAAATTTCGATTAAATATGATAGAGCAATCAACTCACCAATGACTCCATCAATCTCTTCACAGAGACTCTTTCACAAAAAGGCGCATTAACGCTCGCCCAAATAGGCTGAAAGTCCACAGGATGATCCCCCATCTCTAACTCATCGATCGTTGCTGCATGAACCAAAAAGAGCTGCTCCGGGAAAGGGAGTGTTCTGCCACGGACTTTTCGTAACTGCTGCGTTCCTAAATTGCTATAACAGCGCCCTAATACCCCCGTCCAATGCTCTGTTAAGACAGAATCATACTCATTACTCTTGAGAAGAAGATCCGCTTCTTGCTCACTTAATCCCGATTCTGGCGTCAACATAAATGCGGTTCCAATCCCAACACCATCCGCCCCTTGAATAATCGCCGCAGCAAAGAGTGATTTATTATAGATCCCGCCTGATACCGCAAAAGGCTTTTCCAATAGACGCGCCCCTTGAGTTGTTAATGCCTGTGCACTAAAAGCATGAGTGCGGACATCACCAATAAAAGTGTGACGCATTCCCCCCGATTCAGATCCTTGTAAGAGATGGACATCAACACCACTCTCTTCCCATAAAAGCGCTTCAACCATATGAGTTGAATGACCAATAATTTTAACACCAGCCTCTTTTAAGAGTGCAATCGTCTCTTTAGAGGGAATACCAAAAGTGAAACTTACGACCGGCACCTCCTCATCTAAAATAACCTCTAAAAGATCATCTAAAGGTGAGAGCTCCCATGCATCAGTATTGAGATTCTCCATCTCTAAAAGCTCTGCGCTTGCAAACCCTTTCATCCGTGAAATCGCATCCGCATAGAGCGATTCTGGAATATCACGACTCTTTGAGATCATTAAGTTAACGCCAAATGGGCGATCGGTTAACTCTTTAATAGAGGAGATCTCATGTTGCAGGGCTTCGGCGGTTAAAAAACCACCAGCAATCATGCCTAGACCACCACTATTTGAGACTTCAGCAACAAGCTCTGTTGATCCACCATGGTAGAGTGGCACCTGGATAATAGGATACTCAATCGATAGTTGTTGAGATAAGCGTGCAGGTTTATTGATCGTCATTTTATCTCCAAATTAAATAAATGAATCGCATTCTGTGTTGTTATCTTAGCAAGTTCTCCCCTCTCAAGCGATCTTTGTTGTGCAATAGAGTGGGCAATTTTCACTAAATCTTCCGGCAGATGCGCCTCACCCTTTTCCCGATAAGCTCCTGGTTGAAAGGGTGCGTCTGTCTCAAGTAGAAGATGATCGATAGGTGTCGCTTGTAATAAACGTTGCAACCTTTTAGCGCGAGAATAGGTGACCGCCCCTCCAAACCCTAAATAGAAGCCGAGTGCTAAGATCTGCTCTAACTGCTGCAGACTACAGTTGATACCATGAAACACCCCTCGAGCCTGCGGATAGCGACGCAAAATTTGCAATACTGAATCTACCGCTTTATAGGAGTGGATAATTAAGGGGAGTTGATACTCTACAGAAAGTGCAACCTGCGCTTCAAAGAGAGCTATCTGCTTTAGATGATCCTCACGAGAGAAATCGAGTCCGCACTCCCCTATAGCAATAGGTGAATAATGCTCGATCGCCTCCCTTAACGATAAAATAGCGAAATCGAGCTGCTCCGGCAAAAACCACGGATGGAGCCCCAAAGCAGGATAACAGTGAGAATAACGCTGAGAGATCTCCACGATAGGGATAAATGAATTAATAGTCGTTGCCGGCATAATCCATCCCCGAACACCCAAATCCTTGGCTCGTTGCAGATGTTCAGCGAGCGCCTCTTTCGGCGTTATATCATTGAGATGAATATGGGTATCGATCATTTTCTTCTACCTATCAAAGTTAGCCTAGTGAACCTGAGGTGTTCCCTCTTCTGCAACAACTTCCTCTCTATCTCTGCCTTTAAGGTGATAGTAGAGCATCAAAGCACCTACTCTGACAAATTCGATCAACTCCTCTAGCGCGAGATAATCTTCCTCATCAGCCAACTCATCGACCACCTGCTCCCGTTCTAATCCTGAGAACTCAATAATATAACGGATATAATCACGACCATCTTCATCGAGCGCCTCATAGAGCTCATTAGAGAGGCCAAAGCCATAACTAAAACCATGGCACCATTTGATAAATCCTTCAATACGTTGCTCTAAAGGCTCTTCCGGTAAGAGAAGAGCGAGATTAAAATCTTCTGAATTTAACTCTGCAAGCGTCTTTTCATAGAGAATTTTTAAGATCTCTTGATTCAACTCCGCTTCATCAAAACGAATATGCTCAATCTCCACTAGCCAATTATGAAAATAATCATGAGACTGCCCACATAGAAGGGCTATTAAGAGCCCCTGCGCTTCAGAAAGATTAAGACCTGGAAATTGCTCTTGCAATAATTGGTAGGTCACACTTTGAGGGATTTGTGTTTCTGACATCGATCGCTTCCTTTCTTTTTTCTGCTGTTTCTGCTGTTTCTGCTGTTTCTGCTGTTTCTCTACTATTTTACCGTTATGATGAGGAAAATACCCTACATCTCTACTATCTACTTCTATAGCCTTCTTCTCTACGAGATAGCTATTCTCTTCCCTATATAGAATTTCTGTTTCCATCAACATTCACTAAAATAGTTAAAATAGTTATTAAAACGCCTACTGATGCGCCTATTGATGCGCCTATTAAAGCGCTTATTATAACGCGATTAAATAGCCTGATTAAGATAGATACAAAAAGGCTTTAGCACATAATGTACTAAAGCCTTTTAATATGCTCTGTTAAATAAGGAATACTTACTTATTAACTGACTCGCGAAGACCTTTACCAGCTCTGAACGCAGGTACGCGTGACGCTTTGATCTGAATTGTTTTTTCAGGGTTACGTGGGTCACGACCAACACGTGCAGCACGATCACGTACTGTAAATGTACCGAAACCAATTAAAGTTACACTATCACCATTTGCAAGCGCTTCAGTAATGGTTTCCATCACTGCTTCAACCGCTTTCGCAGAAGCTACTTTCGTCATTTCCGTTTTTTCTGCTACTGCAGCAATCAATTCAGTTTTGTTCATAAAATTATATCCTACTATTAAAAAAACATGTAATTTGCACGATCATAGTGTGCTTATGTCTATTCAAATTAACAAACTTTGCTAATTCTGTATAGATTTATACGTCCGCAATCGATGCAAGTCAAGTGATTCAATGTGTTTTCGCTCTTTTTTTGATCTCATCGACCTCTTCAGGAAGCGTTGTAAAACTATCAAAGCGTTTCCACTCATCTCGTCTTGTAAGTGATTGTGTTAATGCACAATCTACCACTTCATCGAAGGTTTTTACAGGAATAATCTCTAATGCATCAAGAATATATTGAGGAACCTCCTCTAAATCCTTCACATTCTCCTCTGGAATCAAGACGGTACGTATACCCGCACGCTCGGCCGCTATCAATTTTTCTTTTAATCCCCCAATAATTAACACATGACCTCTGAGGGTGATTTCCCCTGTCATCGCAATATCGGAACGAATAGGAACGCCTAAAAGTGCAGAAAGAATGGCAAGCGTAATTGCAGCACCGGCACTTGGCCCATCTTTAGGAATTGCCCCTTCTGGAGCATGAACATGAATATCCCATTTTTTATAAAAATCATCGGGTAGACCATAGTAACTACTACGCGCACGAATCACGGTTAATGCAGTTCTCACTGACTCTTTCATCACATCACCAAGACTACCAGTTGCGATAAGTTCCCCTTTACCGGGCACTAACTGTACCTCAATCCCCAGAAGATCACCACCAACTTGTGTCCAAGCTAACCCATTGACATAGCCAACCTCATGCTCATCCTCTTTAATACCATGACGATACTTGATAGCGCCAAGATAATATTTGATACGCGCCTCATCAACGATCTCTCCTTTACGATCACGCTCTTTATCGAGCATTCTCTCTTTAATGAATTTCCGGAAGATTGTATTGATTTCACGGGTTAAATTTCGAACCCCTGCCTCTTTTGTGTAATGATTGATAAGAAAAAGAAGCCCATCATCGGTAAATTTAATCTCTTCACGCGTTAATCCATTCTCCTTATAGGCATCTGGAATAAGGTGCTCTTTCGCAATTGTGAGCTTCTCAAGCTCGGTATAACTTGAAAGTTCAATGATATCCATTCGATCGCGTAGAGGCCCTGGAATATCATAACTATTGGCGGTTGCAATAAACATCACTTCCGAAAGATCGATATCAACATCGAGATAATGATCATTAAAGGTACTATTTTGTTCTGGATCTAAGACCTCTAGAAGTGCGGCTGCCGGATCACCTTTATGGCTATGGCCAGTCTTATCTAACTCATCGAGTAGAATAAGTGGATTTTTGGTCTTCGCTTTTGCTAAAAGTTGTACAAGTTTACCCGGCATCGCGCCGATATAGGTACGGCGATGTCCTCTAATTTCAGACTCATCACTCACACCACCTAAACTCATCCGCACAAACTCTCGCCCTGTTGCTTCAGCAATTGAGCGAGCAAGTGAGGTCTTACCCACCCCAGGAGGTCCAATAAAGCAGAGGATATCACCCTTCTTCGACTTGGTATGACTAATAACAGCTAAATGCTCAAGAATATGATCCTTCACCTTCTCAAGACCTGAATGATCTCGATCGAGCGTCTTCTTCGCAGTAATCAGTCCATAACGAAGACGCGAGCGATCATTCCATGGCATCTTTAAGAGCCAATCGATATAGGTACGCGCAACAGTACCCTCAGCGGACATTGCCGGCATCGATTTAAGTCGCTTAACTTCGTTTAGCCCCTTCTCTTCAGCCTCTTTGGGCATTCCCGCTGCTTTAATCTTCTCTTCGAGCGTCTCAAGCTCTGAAAGGCCAGAATCGTTTAGATCATCAAGCTCTTTATGGATCGCTTTGATCTGTTCATTGAGGTAATATTCACGCTGATTTTTTGAGATCTGAGTCTGCACCAGGCCATGAATTCGACGTTGAAGATCGATAATGTTGAGCTCAACACTCAAATGATTGATCAAGAGATCCGCAGCTTCACCTAAATCTTCTGCCGCTAAGATCGATTGTTTCTTCTCCACCGACATCGGAATCTCACAAGCAAGCTTCATCACCAATGGATAGAGCGCTTTATCCTCTAAGAGCAATTCCGGCGTTAATTGTTTAATTTGAGCATTTTCTAAAAGCTTCTTCACCAACTTCTCAAAAGTAGCGTAGTAGACCTCTTCTTCTGCCTCTGTTAAATTATTTTCAAAAGGGGCAAGCTCATAACTTCCCATTACAAAATCAAAAACGTAGCCCTCACCATTTTCATAGACTAACTCTTTTGTCTTCTGCAATTTAACTCGTTCAAGGGCTTCTAATGTAACTTGGTAGGATCCCCCTTTTGAGAGTTTACTTGAGATAATACGGACAACAACACCGGTATGGTAGATTGTCTCCATATTAATTCGCTCTTCATCAGGATCTTTTAGGCTCATCAATAGAACACGATTATCAACCTCCGTTGACATCTCAAGCGCACCTATTGAAAGAGGTCTACCCACTAAAAGTGGAGTTTTTGTCCCCGGAAACACTACTAAATCGCGAAGCGCTAAAATAGGTAATTCCGCATCTTTTACTCGTTTTTGAGACATTCGTTTTTATCTCCAATTTATTATAATGTGATTTGGTATTCATCCACGTTTTATCGATAAATCTCTACATCAATGATCTTACCACCTAACAGTGATTGTTAGAAGTTATGCTATCGTTAGCCTCTCTTAGAATCACTATGAGATCCTTGAACCTCATAAGCTCTGCTGATCTTGATTGCTATCAATTGCTATCAGCTTACTATCAGATAGCAGATAAATAACAGCTTAAATAGCAGATCAACCGACGAGAGGTTATCAGTGATATAAGTAATACTAAGTGATATCAAGTCGTACAAAAGAGATAAAAAATATAAAAGAGAGAGAATTGATATAATTTTGGTAGAAAATTAACATAAAAACTAATATCAAATTTTTGATCACTCTTTTGATCACTCATTTATTTCATTTATTACTTTCGTACTTTCATCAAATCATCAATCGCAAATGGCATACTATCTCTATATTCGATGCTTTATGAAAGTGACTTCTAAAACCGATACAAACATACATAACATTCAATATGGCGACAGATCCTATGCATTTCAAGCTCTCTACCCATTATTCTCCGGCAGGAGATCAGCCTGCAGCAATTACTGCATTAACAGAAGGACTCAACGATGGACTAGCCTTTCAGACCCTTCTTGGCGTTACAGGATCAGGGAAAACCTTTACCATGGCCAATGTGATCCAAAATACACAGCGCCCAGCAATGATCTTAGCTCCCAACAAGACACTTGCTGCACAACTCTATGGTGAGATGAAGGAATTTTTTCCTGAAAATGCTGTGGAATATTTTGTCTCCTATTACGATTACTATCAGCCAGAAGCCTATGTGCCGGCATCAGATACCTTTATTGAAAAAGATGCTTCTATCAATGATCATATCGAACAGATGCGACTTTCAGCGACCAAAGCGATCTTAGAGCGTCCCGATACCATTATTATTGCCACGGTCTCCGCAATTTACGGTCTTGGCGATAAAGATCACTATATGAGTATGATTCTCCATGTCACTAAAGGGGAGCGGATCGATCAACGCGATATTATTAAGCGTTTAGTAGAACTACAATATACACGCAACGATACGATCTTAGAGCGCGGAAACTTTAGAGTTCGAGGCGAAGTGATCGATATCTTTCCCGCAGAGAGTGAACGAGATGCGGTTCGAATTGAGCTCTTTGATGATGAGATTGAAAAACTCTCCTTCTTTGATCCTCTAACCGGTCATGTCTCTCGCAATGTCTCCCGCTTGACAGTCTATCCCTCAAGCCATTATGTAACCCCCAAAGATCGACTACTTGCCGCCGTAGAAGAGATTAAAGTGGAACTCGCCGCACGCTTAGAAGAGCTTCGTTCACAAAATAAATTATTGGAAGCACAACGGATTGAGCAACGAACCAAGTTTGATATTGAGATGATGATTGAGCTAGGCTATTGCCAGGGAATCGAAAACTACTCGCGCTACCTCTCCGGAAGAGCGCCAGGAGAAGCGCCCCCCACACTCTTCGATTATCTTCCTAAAAATGCCATTCTCTTTATTGATGAATCCCACGTTGCCGTCCCTCAAGTAGGCGCAATGTATAAAGGGGATCGATCTCGAAAAGAGACCTTAGTCAATTACGGTTTTCGTCTCCCCTCTGCTCTCGATAACCGCCCACTAAAATTTGAAGAGTTTGAAAATTTAATGCCTCAAACGATCTTTGTCTCGGCAACGCCAAGTATCTATGAGGCAGAACATGCCGATCAAGTTGTAGAACAGGTGGTAAGGCCAACAGGACTTCTCGATCCGATTGTAGAGGTTCGTCCGGCAGAGACACAGGTCGATGATGTTCTTTCTGAAATCCATCAACGAATTCCTAAAAATGAACGAGTTCTTATTACCACTTTAACGAAAAAGATGTCAGAGGATTTAACAGAGTTCCTAGCCGATCATGGAATCAAGGTTCGATATCTCCACTCAGATATCGATACCGTCGAACGGGTGGAGATTATCCGTGATCTGCGCCTTGGCGTCTTTGATGTTTTAGTGGGGATTAACCTCTTACGAGAGGGACTCGATATTCCTGAAGTCTCTCTCGTAGCGATTTTAGATGCTGATAAAGAGGGATTCCTCCGTTCAGAGCGCTCCCTGATTCAGACTATAGGGCGTGCTGCACGAAACTCGGAAGGGAAAGCCATTCTCTACGCCAATAAGATCACTAAAGCGATGCGTGCCGCAATCGATGAGACGGAACGTCGTCGGGCACTACAAGAGGCTCACAATATTGAACACAATATTACCCCTAAAACCATTCAAAAACAGATTCAAGACATTATGTATGATGCCCGCGATGCCGCTCCTGATAATGAATATATCAAAGAGTATCGCGGCAAGTTGATCATCGATGAACAGAGTATTAATGATGAGCATCAATTTAAATCAGACCCTAAAAAATTGGCAAAACATCTGGCACAATTGGAAAAAGAGATGCTCGATCATGCACAAAACTTAGAATTTGAAGCGGCTGCGGAGATGCGAGATGAAATTGAGCGTCTCAAGCGAGAGTTTCTTCTTGCCTAAAGTTTTTCCTGAAAGAGCATGATAAAATAACCCAATGAGCTCAAAATCCCCTATTTAAGTTAACACTAAGTTAATACCATTTTAATACCATTTAATTAACGCCGGGGATTGCAACTTTCGTAACATCAAAAAGATCTCACCCCAATGATACAAAAGAGATCAATACGAACAATAATAGCGAGGAGTATTTATGAAAAAAGCGGTAGGATTTATCGGTGGCGGCAATATGGCAAAGGCGATATTGAGCGGATTATCACAAAAAGAGCGTTGTTTTGACCTCTATCTTTGTGATCGAAATGAAGAGAAACGCACCTATTTTCAACAGACGCTCGGCGTTACCACTTCAGCAGATTATCGCGATTTTATCGATCAGGTCGATATCCTTATTTTAGCCATCAAACCCCAAGGATTCCCAACTCTCCTTGCTGAACTTAAACCCATTCTTCATGCACTTAAAGAGAAACCACTCATTATCTCTATCGCTGCCGGCATCTCAATAGAAGCAATTTTACGTGGCATCGATGCAACGGAATATCCCATCATTCGTGTCATGCCTAATACTCCATCCACTATTGGATTAGGGGCTTCTGCGCTCTATGCTAATGAAGCGGTCTCAAAATCTGCATGCGATGATGCCGACCAGATCTTCGCAAGCTGTGGAATTACTACTTGGCTTGCATCTGAAGAGCTCATCTCTGCGGCGGTAGCTGTCTCGGGCTCAAGCCCAGCTTACCTCTACTATCTGATGGATATTATGAGCCGTGTCGGAGTAGAGATGGGGCTTACTCCTGAAAATAGTAGAGTATTAACACAGCAAGCGGTGCTAGGTTCAGCACGTTATAGTCAACTTTCTGATCTCTCTTTTGAGACGTTAAAGCGCAATGTGATGTCCCCCCAAGGAACAACAGAGCAGGCGATCTTTAGCTTAGAGAGAAATCATTTTGACAAGATTGTTGAGGAGGCGATGAGAGCTGCATTTAATCGCGATCAAGAACTTTCCGAACTCATCTCTGAGAAAATATAGGTGATCTAGAGTAGCGATGAGTCATCTATTCGTTACGCTATTAACGCCATTGAATCACCCACTAAATCTCAGTTATAAATTCCTCTGTTTCCACTATTTTCCTATTTCCTATTTCCTATTTCCCCCATTAGATAGATGAGGAGCAAAATCTCTAATGATCAACAATATTCTCGAATTTCTCATTGAAGTTGCTTATAGCTTTGCGATGATCTTTATTCTTCTTCGCTTTCTATTGCAATTAGTTAAGGCAAACTTTTACCATCCGATTGTGCAATCGATCGTTAAACTCACCAACCCAATTATCTTACCGATTCGTAAAATCACGCCCATCATCGGCAGTGCCGATTGGTCTGCGATCTTAGCGGCGATTATCATTACAATCATCAAGTACCTCCTCTTGATGTTACTCAAAGTGATGTTGCCGATTACACCGCTAGCATTAGTGGGAGTGGTGATTTTAGAGATCTTGCGCAACATTATCTATATCTATCTCTTTGCCTATATTATCCAAGCAATTAGTAGCTGGATCGGCTCATCTCCAAGACAGAGCGTCTTTTTAAGTCTTCTCAATCAACTGCTTGCACCCATTATGAAACGCTTCCCTTTTAAGCTACAGGTCGGTATGATCGATTTTCGCCCAATGGTGATTGTACTCGGTCTCTTCTTAGGCTTAAATGTGATCAATCATTTCTATGCAAAATTGATCTTCTTTGCCTAGCGAATAAAAAGAGCGTTTCACAAAACCTCATAGAAAACCTGATTATCAGGAAATAACAGTTAGGAAGTAACAGTAGAAGAGCTATAGAACGCTATAGAATGCTATAGAAAAATAAAAAATCCATCATCTGATAACAGATCATATAAGAATAGATCATACAATATGAGTGAAGTACGAGAAAACAGCACGATAGATAAGATCCCTGATGAAGCATATCAGCAACATCGATACTTTATGCAAGAGGCTCTTCTTGAGGCACAAAAAGCAGGGGAGATCGGAGAAGTCCCTATCGGTGCTGTGATTGTCCACAATGGAGAAATTATCGCACGTGGACATAATCGCTCCATTATCGATAATGATCCCACAGCACATGCCGAGATTGTTGCAATTCGCAAAGCTTGTGCCAAAATCAAAAACTATCGTCTGCCGGGGATGACACTCTATGTCACTTTAGAACCTTGTACAATGTGCGCAGGCAGTTTTCTCCACGCACGTATCGATACCGTTGTTTATGGTGCAGGAGATTCCCGGAATGGCGCATTAGGAACTAACCTCAATATCAATGACTATAAAGCATTTAATCATAAAATCACCATTATTCCACACATCCTCTCTGAGGAGTGTCGTTCACTTATCAAAGCATTTTTTAAAGAGCGTCGGGTTAAAAAATAGAGGAGCAAATCATTATGACAACCATTAAAGAGGCCTATTTCAAACTCATCGAAGAGAAAGGTTTTAAGGTCGATCCCGTCCAAGTTTCTGTCGCTGAGAGCTATGACAAATTAAAAGCTAAAATTCTCAACGATAAACCGATCCCGGCAGAGGATTCTCGCTCCTTTATGCAGAAGATGTTAAAACCTTTTGCCGAGCAACCGATGACCTATAGCGATCCACGCGGACTCTATATCTATGGGCGCGTAGGAAGAGGAAAAACCTTTCTAATGGATCTCTTCTTTAACAATATCGATGTTCCCAAAATTCGGGAGCATTACTACCACTTTATGCAAGATGTTCACCAAAAGATGCGTCAATATCAAGGAAGTGAAGATCCGCTTAAATTGGTAGCAAAAGAATTTGCCAAAGAGTGTAAAGTTCTCTGTGTAGATGAGTTTCACGTTATCGATATTACCGATGCGATGATTCTCTATCGTCT
>SJXN01539652.1:0-19434 GCA_006408545.1 Alcelaphus buselaphus | reverse complement strand
CTCTTAATTTACGTGATATCCCTAATGTGCCTGAACTCAATCCCGGTCATTATGGTTTAACTGAAATGGATATGGGCACAACCTTTAAAACAGGTGGATTAGCGGGCAAATCAGAGATGACGCTTCGTGATATCTTAGATGTTTTAAAGAAAACTTATACCGGACATATTGGTGCTGAGTTTGAGCATATCACTAAAGATGCAGAGCGCGACTGGATTAGAACGCGTTTAGAAGAGGTTCAAGATCATTATCGTTTAAGTGATGAAGAACGTATTGAGACCTTAAAAGAGTTGATCTCAGCAGATGGTTTAGAGCGTTATCTTCATACTCGTTATGTTGGACAAAAACGCTTCTCATTAGAGGGTGGGGATGCTTTAATTCCGATGCTCCATGAGATGGTCGTAGGTGCTTCCAATTTTGGTGCGGAAGAGATCGTGATCGGGATGGCTCACCGTGGTCGTCTTAATACCTTAGTTAATATCTTAGGAAAAGCTCCTAAACAGCTCTTTGCAGAGTTTGAGGGTGTTCCAACCTTCTCGAAAGGTTCTGGTGACGTAAAATATCATATGGGGTATTCCTCCTCAGTGATCGCATCGCCCGATAATCCTCCTGTGCATCTTGCGCTTGCATTTAACCCTTCTCACCTTGAGATTGTAAATCCTGTTGTGGAAGGATCTGTTCGTGCACGCTTAGAGCGTCGTATTGAGCCAGGCACACCCACCGGACATCTCCCATTTAATACTGTGCTTCCTGTGTTGATTCATGGTGATGCAGCATTTGCAGGACAAGGAATTGTTCTTGAGACGCTCCAGATGTCTCAAGCTCGTGGTTATACAACCGGGGGAACGGTTCATATTGTTGTCAATAACCGTGTTGGCTTTACAACATCAAATCCGCTAGATGCGCGTTCATCTGAGTATTGTACTGATGCGGCGAAGATTGTTCAGGCGCCTGTTTTACATGTAAATGGTGATGATCCTGAAGCGGTGAAGCATGTGATGCAATTAGCCTTGGGCTATCGTAATACCTTCCATAAAGATGTTGTGATCGATTTAGTCTGCTACCGTAAATTAGGTCATAACGAAGCTGATGAGCCAAGTGCAACACAGCCGATGATGTATAAGAAAGTGCGTAATCATAAGACCCCAGCACGTATCTATGCAGATCGCCTTATCGCTCAAGGATTGATTACGGAAGAAGACTTTAAAAACTTCACACAAGAGTATCGCGATAAGTTGGAAGAGGGTACACCTGTTGGATTCCCAACTGTTGAATCGATCAATAGCTCCTATATGCAGAAGTGGGAGAAGATCTCAAAAATGCATGATCGTTTTGATGAAGAGGGGCCCGTTGTTCCTGAGACAGGTGTCGTTCCTTCTAGAATCACCGAACTTACCCGTATTATGAATCAATTGCCAGAGAGCTTAAAGCTTCATAATCGTGTTCAAAGAATTCATGACAATCGCCTTAAAATGGGTGAGGGTGAGTTGGAGATCGATTGGGGCTTTGCTGAAATTATGGCGTATGCAACGCTTCTTGAGGAAGGTTATCCTATTCGTATTACCGGGCAGGACTCAGGACGTGGAACATTCTTCCATCGTCATGCGGTTTACCATAATCAAGAAGATGGAAGTAGCTATATCCCACTTCAACATCTTACGAAAGATCAAGCGAACTTTACCGTTATTGACTCTATTTTGTCAGAGGCAGGGGTCTTAGGATTTGAGTATGGCTATGCATCGACTGAGCCGAATGCACTTGTTATCTGGGAAGCGCAATTTGGTGACTTCGTCAATGGAGCACAGGTTGTTATCGATCAGTTTATCGCTTCAGGTGAAACAAAGTGGCGCCGTTATAATGGTTTAGTGATGTTACTGCCCCATGGTTATGAGGGGCAAGGACCTGAACACTCTTCCGCACGTCCTGAGCGCTTCTTAGAGCTCTGTGCAGAGAATAATATAAGCTTTGTTGTTCCGACCACACCCGCACAAGCCTTCCATATGTTCCGTCGTCAGATGCATCAAGATTATCGTAAGCCATTAATTGTGATGTCACCTAAGAGCTTGTTACGCCATCGTCAAGCAGTGAGCACTTTAGAAGAGCTTGCAACGGGTACTTTCCGTTCGGTCTTATCAGAGATTGATGCAATTGATGCAGCGAAGGTAGAACGTGTGGTGATCAGTGTTGGTAAGATCTACTATGATGCAAGAGATCGTAGAGCAGCAGTGAATGATGAAAAAACAGCGATTATTCGTTTAGAAGAGATCTATCCATTCCCAGCAGCGGCCTTAGCGGCAGAGTTAGCGAAATATCCTAATGCGAAAGAGGTGATCTTCTTGCAAGATGAACCTAGAAATCAAGGATATGCAACCTTTGTTTATCCACATTTAATTGAGTTGTTAGGCGATAAACATGCGTTACGATTTGTGACTCGTCCTGCAGCTGCTGCGCCGGCAGTAGGATATAGCCATGTTCATGCAGAGCAGGAGAAAGCGCTTCTTGACGCAATCTTCCCAACTGAATAGTGATGATTGTCAATAAGGGAGCTCTTAGTAGAGCTCCTTACTTATCAACAGAATTTAAAGCTTATTGCTGATTAAAGGCTTCATTAAAAAGTTTATAAGTTTACAAATTATAAATTACAAGTTTATATAAGTTTTATAACAGTTATATATTTACATAGGAGAAAATCCATGAGTGTTGAAATTAAAGTTCCAGTATTACCTGAGTCAGTTGCTGATGCATTACTCTCTGCTTGGCATAAACAAGTAGGTGAGTTTATTGAAGAGGGTGAGAACCTTGTTGATCTTGAGACTGACAAAGTGATGTTAGAAGTTCCTGCAACAGTGAGCGGCGTTCTTAAAGAGATCAAAGTTGAAGAGGGTACAGATGTTACAGAAGGAACTGTTTTAGCAATTATCGAAGCAGGTGAAGCGCCTAAAGCAGAAGCTACACCTAAAGCAGAAGAGAGCAGTGTGGCAGCCACTGTTGAGAGTGATGAAGAAGTGGGAATGTCACCAACTGTTCGTCGCTTAGTTGAAGAGAATAACCTTGATATTAGCAAGATCCCGGCAACCGGCAAAAATGGTCGTCATCTTAAAGAAGATATTGAAAACTTCTTGAAAAATGGTGGTGCGAAAGCGGCACCTGCAGCGAGTAAAGCAGCGCCAGTTGCTTCTGTTCCAACTGGTGAGCGTGTTGAAAAGCGTGTACCGATGACGCGTCTTCGTGCTCGTATTGCAGAGCGTCTTCTTGATGCCACAAATAGCACGGCAATGTTAACAACATTCAACGAGATCAACATGGAACCTGTGATCTCGATGCGTAAGAAGTATCAAGATCGTTTCACTAAGACCCATGGTGTAAAACTTGGTTTTATGTCTTTCTTTGTTAAGGCAGCAGTTGAAGCACTTAAGAAGTATCCAGCGGTTAATGCTTCGATTGATGGTAATGATATTATCTATCATGGTTATTTCGATATTGGTATTGCCGTCTCTTCACCACGTGGTTTAGTGGTGCCAATTATTCGTAATGCAGATCAATTAAGCCTTGCTGATATTGAGAAGCAAATTATTGAATATGCAACAAAAGCGAAAGAGGGTACTTTAACTATCGAAGAGATGACAGGTGGTACATTTACAATCACAAATGGTGGTGTATTTGGCTCAATGCTCTCAACGCCGATTATCAACCCACCACAAAGTGGTATTTTAGGTATGCACAATACTTATGAGCGTCCAATTGTTAAAGATGGTCAAATTATTGCAGCACCAATGATGTATGTTGCTCACTCATATGACCATAGAATCATCGATGGTGCTGAAGCAGTTGGATTCTTAGTCTCAATCAAAGAATCAATCGAAGATCCAGCAAGTATGCTTCTTGAACTCTAATCAGTGAAGAAGTAATAGAGCTTTAGTGGGTAGTAACAATTATAGATATTAGAGAAGATCCTTTATTGAACTTTTATCGATAAAGGATCTTTTTCAAGGAGAATATTTTATGGCGAAGAAAGAATTTGATGTCATCGTAATTGGTGGTGGTCCTGCAGGTTATGTTAATGCCATTCGTGCAGCACAGTTAGGTTTAAAAGTTGCCTGTGTTGAAAAATGGATTGGCAAAGCAGGAAAGCCTGTTTTAGGTGGAACCTGTCTTAACGTAGGTTGTATTCCTTCTAAGGCACTGCTTGAGTCATCAGCACTCTATGAAGAAGCAAAAGATCATGGCGCAGATCACGGAATCTCTGTTGAAGGGATTAAAATGGATCCTAAAGCGATGATTGCTCGTAAAGATAAGATTGTATCTGAATTAACTGCGGGTATTTCGATGTTGTTCCAAGCGAATAAAGTTGAATGGCTACAAGGAACAGGGAAGTTATTAAAAGATAATGTTGTTGAAGTCACTGATCATGACGGTAAAGTTGAGACATACAGCGCGAAAGATATTGTTTTAGCGACCGGTTCAGTACCAATGGATATTCCATCAGCTGTTGTTGATAATAAACGTATCTTAGATTCTAAAGGGGCACTTGATTTAGAAGTTGTACCAAAACGTTTAGGTGTGATTGGCGCTGGTGTTATCGGTCTTGAGATGGCAAGTGTCTGGTCCCGTTTAGGTGCTGAAGTTGTCATTTTTGAAGCGATGGATAAGTTCCTTTCAGCGGCAGATCAACAGATTGCCAAAGATGCGGCAAAGCATTTTAAGAAACAAGGCTTAGATATTCGTCTAGGTGCGCGTGTTAATGAGTCAGTCGCAACGGATGATGGTGTTACTGTTAAATATAGTGACAAAAGTGGTGAGCATGAAGAGAAGTTTGACTACTTATTAGTTGCTGTAGGCCGCAAGGCGTTCACAGATGGGATTGTTGATGAGTCTGTCGGTCTTGAGATGGATGGACGTTTAGTTAAAGTTGATGATAAATGTCAGACCAATATCCCTAATGTCTGGGCGATTGGTGACCTTGTTCGTGGACCTATGTTAGCGCATAAAGGTTCTGCAGAAGGTATTGCTGTGGCGCAACGCATTGCTGGTCAATATGCTCGTGTTAATTATGATGCGGTGCCATGGGTGATCTATACCCATCCTGAGATTGCATGGGCAGGTAAAACTGAAGAGCAATGTAAAGCAGATGGTATCGAGGTGATTACTAGCTCCTTCCCATTTGCGGCATCAGGACGTGCAAAAGCGATGGGTGCAACAGAAGGTTTAGTTAAAGTCATTGCCGATGCAAAAACAGATAAATTATTAGGGGTACATATTGTTGGACCTAATGCATCAGAATTGATTCATGAAGCAGTTATTGTTCTAGAATTTGGTGGTACATCAGAAGATATCGCAAGCACAATGCATGCGCATCCAACACTTGCTGAGAGTGTTATGGAAGCAGCGCACGGTATTCATAAAAGCGCAATTCATATGATGAATCGAAAATAGTATGGAGCAAAAATAGTTAGCAAGGTTTGAGGTGAGCACTTAAAAAGATTGAATGAAGTATTCCGTTGATCTTATATTTTGATCTTACTCCCCTCTCATCGTAGTTAATTATGATCCCTATAAACGAAGAGTAAGCACTACTTCTTGATAAGAGGTAGTGCTTTTTTATCTATTGCTAGAGTGTGATTGTTAGATTGAAATATTTCATAACTTGATATGGTTCGATATATCTCGATATTGAGCGCGCAATTTTATTAAAAATCTCTTTATAGATAGGTCTTAACGGCACTGTAACTCATTGATATATATGAATAGTATTGTTAAACCTCATCATTGATCAATAATAGAGCAAAAAAAGTGTGAGATCTGTTTGACATACTTTAGGGTTCATACTATTATAGTCTCCTGTTCACGAGGAGAAGCTTCCAAGAGAATAGATTTGGTCCCTATCGTCTAGCGGTTAGGACACTGCCCTTTCACGGCGGCAACCGGGGTTCGAATCCCCGTAGGGACGCCAAATATCGAAGCCTACTGATTATATCAGTAGGCTTTTTTGGTTTCTAGAGATATTCATTTATATTGTATGCATTGATATTTAATAAGTGATATTTAAGTGATATTTAGTTAGCAAGTAGATCTATCTGGATCTATCCGGATCTATTATAGAGCTGATCTCGATGAGATATCAGAAATAGGAGAGTTATAGATGGCAAAAATTTTTATATGTAAAGTGGATGATCTTGCAGCAGGAGAGATGCGTAAGTTTGAAACGGAAATTGGTGAGCTCCTTGTCTTTAATCGAGAAGGGGAATACTTTGTAACGGATGATCAATGTACCCATGCAACAGCATCTCTCTCTGAAGGTGATTATTTTGATGATACGATCAGCTGTCCTCTACATTGGGGGGAGTTTAATATTATGACGGGAGAAGCTACTGCCGCTCCGTGCAAGAAGCCATTGCGTACCTATCGTGTTTTAGTGGAAGGGGATGAGATCCATATTGATAGTGAATTAGAAGCAGAGGCGGCAATGCTTAAATAGTGGATCGGTAGAAGATCGTCATAGATCGAGAAGTTGGTAAACCATAGAATGAAGCAGAAGAAGAGCCTAAAGGGCTCTTTTTTTATTTCCTTATAGATTTCTTATAGATTTCTTATAGATCCCTATAGATCATTAAAATGATATTGGAGATTGTACAAAATAGAAAATAAAGGGTATATAAGAGATAAGGCTATAGTAAGTCTTTAAGTTCGATAGTGGTCGGATAAAATGACAAGATTGAGCATTAGTTTTGACTCACTCTTGTTGAAGTTTAGTTTTAAAGAGGAGATGTGACAAGGGTTAATAGTGTGCCGGGATTGAGTCATCAATCTTGAGTCTGATCATCAATAATAAAAAAGAATCATTAAAGAGAAATGATCGAAAAGGTCGGAAAGATCAGTAGCGCTATTAGAGATTGATCACATTATCCTATTTTATGTGGGTGGTGCCCTTAACTTTAGGAGGAGAAAATGTTTACATTTATCGGCGGTATATTACTGCTTATTATAGGTTACTTCACTTATGGGAAGTATGTAGAGAAGGTCTTTGGGGTGAAAGAGAGGCCTACACCGGCATATACGAGTAGCGATGGTGTTGATTACGTACCGATGAATACGGCTAAAAACTCATTGATTCAGCTGCTCAATATTGCCGGCGTCGGTCCAATTTTTGGCCCGATTTTGGGAGCGCTTTATGGCCCCGTTGCTTTTATCTGGATCGTCTTTGGTTGTATTTTAGCCGGAGGAGTTCATGATTATTTAACGGGAATGATCTCGATTCGAAATCGTGGGGCTCATCTTCCTGAACTTGCGGAAAAGTTTTTAGGAAAATCGATGCGCCATATTGTCAATGCCTTTGCCTTACTGCTGCTTGTTCTTGTAGGAACGGTGTTTGTTTCGGCTCCAGGACAGTTACTCTATGATCTGATGGGCGGTAAAGTTGGTCTCGCAATTATTGTGGGTATTATCTTTATCTACTATGTTTTAGCAACGCTATTGCCGATCGACAAGATCATCGGGCGCTTCTATCCCTTCTTCGGGATGCTCTTAGTTTTAAGTGCTATCGGTATTGGTGTTGGTTTAGTTGTTACAGGGCAGGCGGGCAATATTCCTGAGTTGACCTTAGATAATCTTCATCCTGGTGGTCTTGCTATCTTCCCGTTACTCTTTTTGACAATCTCTTGCGGGGCACTTTCAGGTTTCCATGCAACACAATCGCCTATTATTTCACGTACAACTAAGAATGAAGGGCATGGGCGAAAAATTTTCTACGGCATGATGATTGCAGAAGGTGTTATTGCAATGATCTGGGCTGCGGCAGCGATGGCGATGTTCTATGATCCAGCAGCACCTTTTGGCGAGGGATTAAATGCAGTATTGAAAGAGGGTGGTCCGGCATTAGTCGTTAGTAAAGTGGCGGTTATGATGTTAGGTGGTGTAGGAGGAACAATTGCGATTTTAGGTGTGATTATCCTTCCCATTACCTCTGGTGATACCGCATTTAGAAGTGCAAGAATGATTATTGCGGATTATCTTAAGATTGGACAAGATAAGGTCGGCAAGCGTCTTTGGATTGCTCTTCCAATGTTTGTTATCTCTGCTATTCTTCTTCAGCTCGATTTTAATATTTTATGGCGTTACTTCTCATGGGCGAATCAATCGACAGCAGTGATAGCGCTCTTTGTCGGGGCGATGTATCTCTATATTGGTGGTAAAAATTACTGGATCTCACTATTGCCGGGAATTTTTATGTTATTAGCGACAACTACCTATATTTTAGAGCAACCGATCGGCTTTGGTCTCTCGACAGAGATCTCTCAGATCGGAGCGGTGATTATCTCAATTGCGCTTGTTGCACTCTTTTTCTGGCAAGCAAAACGTCAAAGAGCATGTGGACTGCCTTTAGAAGAAGATTTAACAGGTTGGGATGGCACGATGAAAGAGGGTGGCTATGACTTCACCTGTAAAGGCTTATAATCTCTTATATTTTATGATCACGACTTTAAGCGCACTTTAAGTGAGTTTTAGAGTTTTAATAATGTGAATAGTAGAGTAAAGAGTATTAGATAAGTATTAGGTATGTATTAGATAAAACTCCCGGATAATTCTGGGAGTTTTTTCATGAGAGAAATGGGAGAAATGGGAGAAATGAGAAGGTGCGAGGAGGAGATATGAAGATTGTGATTGCTCCAGATTCATATAAGGAGAGCTTATCTGCTCTTGAGGTAGCGCAATTGATTCAAAAAGGGTTCTCTCTCCATTATCCAATGGCAGAGTATCATTTAGTGCCGATCGCAGATGGTGGGGAAGGGACAATCGATGCAGTGATCAGAGCAACTCAGGGGCAAAGAGTGATGCTCTCCGTAATGGGACCGTTAGGTCAGCCGGTAGAGGCATCTTATGCAATTACTGGTGATGGAAAGAGCGCTGTGATTGAGATGGCAGAAGCTAGTGGGTTAGCGCATGTTCCATTAGCGCAACGAGATCCGCGAATAACAACGAGCTTTGGAACGGGTGAGTTGATCAAAGATGCATTAGCGCGAGGCATTCGACATATTATTTTAGGTTTAGGGGGGAGTGCGACTAATGATGGTGGTGCCGGCATGTTAGCGGCGCTAGGTCTACAGCTATTGGATGCAAAAGGGAATCTACTTCCATTAGGCGGACTCTCTTTAAAAGAGCTCGCCTTTATCGATAGTAGATATTTTGATCCGGCTATTAAGGAGTGCCATTTTGAGGTTGCTTGTGATGTGGATACTGTATTGATAGGAGAGCAGGGCGCTTCAGCAATTTTTGGTCCACAAAAGGGTGCAACGGTGGAGATGGCTACTCAGTTAGATAATGCGCTAGCCCATTATGCAAAGATCGTTGCGCAGACATTAGCGTGTGATGTGCAAGCTATTCAAAATCATGCAGGAAGTGGTGCAGCCGGTGGAATGGGATTTGCAGCCCTCACTTTTCTTCAAGGTAGATTGAGGCCGGGGATAACGCTTATTTTGGATTTGATCAATTTTGCGGCATTGATTGCCGATGCCGATCTTGTTATTACCGGAGAAGGAAAAATAGATCGACAGACTCTCCATGGTAAAGCGCCAATAGGGGTTGCAAGGATCGCTAAAGCGCATAATATTCCGATCATAGCGATCGCCGGCAGCCTTGGAGATGGAGCTCATCTTGTAAAAGAGGCGGGAGTTGATGCGCTTGTGAGTATTCTCAATTCTCCTTGTACGTTAGAAGAAGCATATCTAGAGAGTAGGAAGAATCTTGAGCAAACGGCAGAGAATGTAGCGGCAATATTAAAAGTCGGTAAGATGTTATAGGTCATTTATTAGGTTCTCTATCAGGATTATCTATTATGATTATCTGTCAAGAGCCCCTATCAACAAGAGGAGAGAGAAATGTTAGAGACATTTGGGTTGGAAATCACGATTTTTATTAAACTAATCGTAGGAATGATCGGTGTTCTTCTCTATCTGCGCGTATCGGGTAAATCACAAATGTCTCAGATGACGCCGGCAGATATCGTTAGCTCGTTTGTGATCGGCGCGATCGTCGGAGGGACAATCTATGCACCTAATCTATCTGTTTGGTATATGATTTTTGGCCTTATGGCCTGGACTGTCGTGAGTTATGCACTCCATCTATTGACTAAAATCCCCTTCTTTTATCGGCTTTTTTATGGTTCGGTTACCTTCATTGTGAAAGATGGGGCATTGCAACTTGATGAGATGCGTCGTAATAAAATGGATGCTGAACAATTGACTGCAAAATTGCGAGAGCAACGTATTTTTAGTCTGATGGATGTTGATGATGTGAGATTAGAGACAGATGGACAGATGACAGTTTTTCTTAAGACAGAGAAAGTGCGGGGATTTCTCTTGATTAGCGAAGGCAATATTTTAGAGGAGAATCTTAAAGATGCCGGCAAAAGTGAGGCGTGGCTTCAGGAGGAGTTGGAAAAAATAGGGATTCAGGAGATAGAATCTCTCTATTGTGTTGAGTGGACGCCGGGTCGAGGCGTGATGGTAGTTGATGACAAGGGTAAGACGATAACTGTTACAGAGTAGGTAGCTGTAGAATCACCTTCTTGAAAATAGATCTTGAAGGTGATGTACGGTGATAGATTACGTTACCTGTTTGTCTCTACTCTCTTTTGATTAAACATCTCTTGAACAAAATCGACCTCTCCCGTCTCTACTTTATAGAAAGCGCCGACGATACCGATCTCTCCAGATTGATACATCTCTTTTAGAACGCTACTTTTATCGAGAATATGCTCAATGGTATGTTCCACATTATGAAGCGCCACTTTATCAACTGCTTCTTTGGAGGCGATATCGATCCCTTGATGCGCTTTTTTCACATGTTCAATGGAGGGTTTTACTTTGGCCAAAAGATTGGTAAGGTGCCCTAGTTCAGTTCCTTTACAGGCCCCTGTAATTGCTCCACAGTGAGTATGACCAAGCACAACAATCAATTTTGAGCCTGCCAATTTACAGGCAAATTCCATCGAGCCGATAATATCATCATTAAGAACATTGCCGGCAATGCGAACACTAAAGATATCGCCTAAACCTTGGTCGAAGATCAGCTCGGCCGAGGTTCGGCTATCGATACAGCTGAGGATAATGGCAAAAGGAAATTGCCCCTCTTTTGTTTCATTCACTTGTTCTAATAGATTGCTGTGAGCCTTTAAGTTAGCAACGAATCGTTTATTTCCCTCTTTTAAGAAGGAGAGGGCTAGCTCAGGGGTTAATGATTTTTGGTCTTCGATATTATGTAATCTCATTCTTCAACTTCTCTCTATTAAGGTAGAATCACCAGAAGTGGATATAAGGTGATTAACAATTACTCAGTCTACCTTGGTTTAGATTGAAAAAAGAGTAAATGAAAATTATTCTTACAAAAAATGATCAATTTTTGATCATGATATAGTGCTATCTCTTTGAATCAGAAACAGGAAGCAGAAAAAGTTGAATCGGCTCTTTTTCACTGGAATTGATAGTGGGATGGGCTCTAATTCAGTAGATAGATGAGGTAGTAGAGCCCAAAGTAAAATGCCACAATAACCACCAAAGAGAGTGCCACAATTGTGGCAAGGTAGATTATCTTAAAAAGTATCGTTTTAAGAATAGATTGAGATTGAATCTCTCTATTTTTATGATGTTTCGTCATGTGGTGATATCCCCCTCAATTTTTGTAATGATTGTTATTTAGAGAATAGAAAGCATGATACTTATTGTCTTTTCCGGGCCTTGGTGATGCTCAGCTCCAACTCTTAAAAGCTTCTATCGCTCTAAGGCGGCTACTTTTTAGATCAACAATGGCATGTTTTTGCACTTTATGAATCTGTTTATTATCTAAGTGGGCTAACTCCGGACACCATTGACGAATAAAGTCTCCATTGGGATCAAATCGCTCAGATTGGGTGACAGGATTAAAGATTCTAAAATAGGGCACAGCATCGGTTCCGGTAGAGGCAGACCATTGCCAGCCACCATTATTAGCAGCAAAGTCACCATCGATGAGATTCTGCATAAACCAAGCCTCCCCTTTACGCCAATCGATTAAGAGATTTTTGGTGAGAAACATTGCGGTAATCATGCGCCCACGATTATGCATCCAACCGGTTGTTTTCAGTTGCCTCATAAAAGCATCCACAATGGGGATGCCGGTCTCTCCATTTTTCCAGGCCTCAAAGTCGGTTTCATTCTCACGCCATTGGATATTTTCTGTCTTTTCCTGGAAGGCTCTATTTCTAGAGACTTGAGGGAAGTTCCACATGATATGGTAATAAAATTCTCGCCAATAGAGTTCATTCATCCAAGTTAAAATCCCTTCATCTCCCGCGTGAAAATCACCTTCATTGATCATCAATGCTTCTTGAAGGAGGGTTTTAACGGAGATCACACCGAGTGCAAGATAGGGTGATAGACGACTCGTTCCTTCAATGGCAGGAAAGTCCCGGCGAGCATGATAGCGGAAAATATCTTCCTTTAAAAAGTTCTGAAAAACCTCAAAAGCGGAGTCTTCACCAACTTGATAGGCTAAATTATCAAATGCCTCATAAGGATTAACAGAGAGATCATCGCTTGTAATATCGAGCTTATTTTGCGTGGGAATTTCAAAATGATTCTCAAAACGCTGATATTGCAAAACGTCGATTAAGCGTCTTTTGAAGGCGGTAAAGACTTTGTAAGGTCTATTTTCACCATTTAAGATGGAGCCCAATTTTACTAAGGTCTTATCGTGACAAGGATAGATATCTAAGAGATGTTTCTTTAATTGTCGATACACCGCCCGATCTCTTGCAACCTCATTAACGCCGACTTCATGATTAAAATAGAGCGAGGAGATCTGATAAGCTTCCATCAATTGCAGTATGCGCGTCGGAATCTCCGCCCAAGAATCAACTTCTACGATCTTTAAAGGAATATTCCTACTCTCGAGTGCTTTTTGCAATGCTTGTAAGTTTCGCCACATAAAAGCGAGTTTCAGCTTCGCATCATGATGCGCTTCCCATTCTCGATGAGAGACAATAAACAGCGCAATTGTTTCCTGATTTTCAGTCGCCCTATAGAGCGCCTCATTATCATGAACTCTTAAATCAGATCGAAACCACATTAAAGATCGCATAATACCTCTGAACCCTATTAAAAATAAGAAAATGGGATGATGAGGAATAGACTATAACCTTCTGGTAGTTTATGCGAGGTTTTTATTAAAATCTGCAGGCTGATCGATCTGTAGGTGTGTGGGGAGAATCATGCTTCGATCTCCATAAAGGGGAATCAAAGGAGATTGTTTAGAGAGATTTTGTTATTCAATTTCTGCCAAGTATCCCGCTGTAATCCTTTTTAAAATAATACTGATGATAAGTAGAGTTTTCTCGCATGATTTACCTAGAAGAACTTTATACTTTTAAATGAGATTAAAAAAGGTGAGAGTTGCAGTTTATTAATATAACAATCCAATATTCTCATTAATTTTATTTTTAATCATCACAGCAGTATTCTCAGAGATTGTATATTTTCCACCAGACAACGACCCTAATCGACTTTTAATAATGTCAATCATTGCGTCAATCACAACTTCACTTTTCTTCGGATCCAAGCCTGAATTTTTAGCCAAATTAATGAGGTTTTCACGCTTGATTTTATAAGCCTCGCCTTCCACATCCATTTGATGATAGCCATTCAGTCCAGGATTATAAGTTAAATCATAAGCAGGTGATAATGCCCATTCACCATTCTGATTCATCAGATATGAGAAGTTTTTAGTATGATCATCACGATTATTCATGCATACATTAAACACACAATATTTGAATGCCTTTTCAACTTCCTGCTCATTCTTCGTCATGAATCTTGTCATACGCAAATAAATGCCATAACTACAATTAGGAATGCGAAAATTAGCATGCAACGCACCTGCTAAGCTATGCATCGGAATACGCATATCATTCAAGCGATCAAAACGTTTCATACCAATAGCTGCGATCTTATCATTCACATGAAAAACTTTTGATTCAGGCACAGGTAAATCACATAATTCCGCTGTATCTAGGTAGAATTTCTCTATTTCACAAACTTCAATATCTTCATCTTGCGCATTAAACTTCACCAGCCATGGTTCACCGCCATCAATCGGCTGATTGCTCATCTGTTCGGTGGTAGGGTGGTAATAAATTTGTGATTTTGGTCTCGCTCCTTGCGGTGATCCGCCAATCATCACCAATGTTTCTAGCACATCTACATCTTGGCCAGTCTGCACTGCCGCCATCTGTTCAGCAATATCCGCTAAGCTCATTTTTTGTACTTCCATGATCACATCGGAACTTGGACGATACGAGAATGCGCCCATAGTTTGATCACCTAAGCATGCTAAGCGTTCTAATGGATTAATTTGATCAGGATTTTTGTCAAATTCTTTTTTAAAAAAACGATCCATCAACAACAAACCCCAACCATCGGGCAAGCTATCTGCAAATAAACCTGGTAACTGGAATTGAAAAGCAGGGAAATCTGTAAATGAGAGTGATTGTAGTGGTAAGCACTTAGGTGAAAACTCTATGCCTCGCTTTAATGCTTCTTTGGAATATTCGAATATGGTTTGCCGGCCATTGGAGACTAAATCACCTAGGTGCCAATTTTCACCCCAACCATTGTAATAAACACTGATTTTATATAAATTCTTCATGAATTATTTCCTCGGTTTGGAGGCTCTTTGGCGCGGTTTAGGATTGTTCATTGCTTCAAACTCTTGAATGGAGATATTTTTTTTCATTAAAATATCCGATAGATCATTCACAAAGCCCAGGGCCGTCAATACACGAATGAATACGCCCAAACTTGATCCTTCACCTTTTTCTAAGCGTTGCAGTGTCGCCACGCCAATGCCGGACCTCTTGGCTAAATCAACTTGAGTAATATTTTTCTGTATTCTCTGCTGAGCTATTCTTCTACCTAGCTCCTGAGAAATTTCTGACTCTGTTGCAAAATCAAATTGCATCTTAATAACCTCACTCTCATAAAACATTATAAATGATTTATTATGCGCTTTATAAGGACTTAAAGCATCATTTATGAGTGTTTAGATTAGGTATAATCAGTATAAGTATTATTAACATTGATCCAACATGGATCCAAATTCTTGTGCAGATACAGCAAAGCCCGCTAAATAGCGGGCTTTCACAATCATGATTGGTGGAGGCGGCGGGATTTGAACCCGCGTCCGAGAACTATCCATTCTTGGCACTACATGTTTAGCCGTATCTTTAATTTAACTTCACATCGTCCGATCGGCAGGAGATGCAAAGCTGTTCTAAGTTAAGTTTCGCAAAATACCCCTTAGAAATGATATTTCACTATTTCGTTTAAGTTGACTGATGATAATACCGAACGAACACAGTATTATGATCAGTTAGCAGACTAAGCTGCTAAAGCGTAGTTGTTATCGTTTGCAACTATACAATTTGCCGCGTTTTTACAAGACTCTCGACCATCTTGACATGCACCTCAAACTTCAACATCCCCGTCGAATCCAAGAACGCCCCCGTTTAAGTTGATAGGCTATTATAGCGAATCGCTTGGTTTTATGCAATATTCAATGATTTAGTTTCTATTTAGTTCCCGTTACTGAGGTCAGGATTCTTTTCTAGAAGCTCTTTAAGCGCAAGTTCTGCGGGTAGAAATTGTGCCATGCTCGGATCTTGTAGAAGCTCAATAGCTCTAGGTAGATCTTTAGGGCTGCCGGGACGTGATTTCATCAAAAGTTTTGCCAGTTCTAAGCGCGCAGCTTGATGATTTCCGGCGATAGCGGCTTCATAAAATCGAGCTGCTTTTGCTGCATCTGTACCGATTACAACATCATTTGCATACATATAGCCTATTTTAAAGAGTAATTCACTATTCTCTTTTGTGGGGGATAATTTTAGAATTGTTTCTTCTAGTTTTTCAATTTCTGCTACTGCTTTAGGCTCATCTCTTCTTGAGAGGAGAAAATAGCGGAGAGCGAGTGCTCTATCAGTTGTGGCCTCTCCCTTCTCAAGTTCGATTAATCCAAGATAGAAGAGGGCTCGATTATATTTTTTATCGGCCGCCTTCTGTAGATATTTTGTCGCTTTTTGATGATCTTTCGTAACATATTGACCTTCATAATAGAAGGTACCTAAGCGGCAGAGTTCAATGCGATTATTGAAGGCTGCGGAGAGCCGTGTAAATAGATATTCAAGCATAGTCGTTAATGTCGTTACCGTAATTTGATTGTCATGTGGAGTAGGAAGTGTATCGCGTTCTTTTCTAGCTTATTTTGTAGAGTAACTTTTTAGTACGAGCTCATAGCGTTTTCCCTTTTCATAATAAGCGATTAATGCCGGGAGGAAGAGTTCTTTGGGTGCAAGGCCTAATTCAACACGATCATCTCCTTCGCCACTTGCATAGAGGGTAATAGGGGTTCTTTTACCATTAATATAACCCTCCTTCTCCCCCACTTTAACAAAAGGTGGGCGCTGATAAACCTTTTTACCATTGGTTGTCTGAATTTTTTCATTTAATGGCGCATGATTGAGTGTGGCTTGCCATGCTGTCGTGAAGAAATCTTGAGCTAATGTTGTCATCTCTGCCGATAGATTCTGTTCTCCTCGGCCGTAATGGATTTTTTTGTGAGTAAGGTCGAAGCGAGCACTTGCATAGTTTTTGCTGCCTCTGATATCTGTAAAGGAGTGGGTAATAAGACGTTTTCCATCAACACTTCCGATACTGGTAAACTCCATTTTTTTAAAAGGTATGTTGACGGTTGTTTCGAGGCGATACTCACTATTATTGTGGGTGAAGGTCATAGAGGCCGGCACTTGAAATGGACCTACAAAGTTGAGGTGGACTTGAGCAGGGAGTGGTTCGGCGTGAGCGGCATGAGTGAAGAGCGCAAAAAAAGATAGTGTAAAAATAAGTAGTAAGCGCATAAGCATATGGTCTGACCTCTTAAATATATAGGAAGGCTAAGCCATCCTTGTTATGATGAAATAGACTCAGGAATGAGTCATATTTAGAATCTATATAATATTATTATACTGCGAAGAGGAGATGCGCATGCAACCTAATTTACGTCAAAGACATTTTTTAAAACTACTCGATTTTTCTAAAGAAGAGATTCTCTATCTTGTAGGGCTTGCTGAGGAGCTTAAAAAAGCGAAGCGAGCAGGAATGGAGCAACGACGATTAACAGGCAAAAATATCGCACTCATCTTCGAAAAATCATCAACACGTACCCGTTGTGCTTCAGAAGTTGCTGCGGCGGATCAGGGTGCGGCAACTAGTTATCTCGGGAGTGATGGGACTCAGATCGGTACAAAAGAGTCGATGAAAGATACCGCGCGGGTATTGGGAGATATGTATGATGCGATTTTATATCGTGGATTTAGTCAAGATGTTTTAGAGAATGAGTTAGCAGCTTATGCCGGCGTTCCTGTCTATAATGGCCTGACTGATGAGTTTCATCCAACACAGATGCTTGCCGACCTTTTAACCATGAAAGAGAGTAGCGATAAGCCGATTAGTGATTTTAGTTATGCCTATCTTGGTGATGCGCGAAATAATATGGGAAATTCTCATCTTGTAATGGCAGCAAAGTTAGGTGTTGATTTCCGTGTGGGAGCGCCGAAGCATCTTTGGCCAGAGGCAGATCTTATTGCTAAATGCCAAGAGCTCGCTAAAGTAAGTGGTGCGACATTGACATTTACTGATAGTGCCGAGGAAGCAGTCAAAGGTGTTGACTTTATCCATACTGATGTTTGGGTTTCAATGGGAGAATCTGAAGATGCATGGCGTGAGCGTATCGCTCTTCTACAGCCTTACCAAGTCAATGGTCAATTAATGCAAGCAACAGGAAATAAAAATACTAAATTTATGCACTGCTTGCCGGCATTCCATAATCGTGAAACTTCTGTTGGAGAATGGATTTATCAAACATTTGGTCTTGATGGTGTAGAGGTTACAGAAGAGGTGTTTGAAGGGCCTCAGGCTATTCAGTTTCAGCAAGCCGGTAATAGAATGCATACGATCAAAGCGATTATGGTAGCAACTTTAGGGTAGATCTATTTAGGATCTGGTTTAGCTAGTTGATTAGTCATTTAATCATTTAGTTATTATGTTGTGTAAAAAAAATCTCGCTCCATCTAGATAAGCCTGAACTGAATACTTGTTAAATATAGATTGAAACATTTATCAACTGTTTCTCTGTTATTTGCATCAAGTATTCAAGTACTTATTAAGGAGATGGGCGAGATCTTTTGTATGAGATCTTTTCTAGAGTCTCGATTCTTCGACTCTCTATTGCTCTCTTAAATACTAGTATTAAGACGACGGAGAAGTTCACTCGCTTCTGCAGGCGGATAGTTTTGGACGATATTGAGTGCTCGTGGAGCGATACGGTCACCTTGTACCGCAGCTTGTTGGAAGAGGCTACGAGCTTTCTCATAGTCAGCAGGGAAGTCAGCTCTATTTTGCGTATAGAGCATACCTAAGCGATAAGCAGCATGTGGTTGGGTCGGAGCAGCAAGTTGATAGTAGTGTGCCGCAGCGGGGATATTAACTATAGAGCCTTGTCCTGCTTCTAGCATTGTTCCTGCATTAAGTGCTGCTCGGCTGTTACCTGCTTGTGCAGATCTTTGGAAATAGTTGAGAGCGAGTTCTGGATTTTTGGCAGCCCCTTGTCCACTATAATAGATCATTCCAAGGTTATAGAGAGCGTTGGCATTTCCTTGCTCTGCTGCTTTCTCCCAATAATATTTCGCTTTTGTTAAGTCTTGAGGAACCTCGGCACCTTGAGCATATTTATTGCCAAGATAATATTGTGCATACATATCTCCATGATCGGCATATTGCGGTAGCTCAGAGGCGGAGAGTGTTCTCATCTTCTCTATATGCTCGGGGGAGATCTGTTTTGGGGTGCTGCTCTGAGTTGTTGAATTGTTCAATGACAGACAGCCCGTCAGGAGAGTTGCTAATAATATAGGAGCAAGGGTGCGCTTGATCATAATTTAAAATCCTTTACGAGTAGATGGAATAAAATAATGTTTATTTAGTTTTATTAATATAAGTTAGCTACAGTTTAACTTAATTGTATAAGGAGTTCTTCTGAAATTAAAATCAGCCACAAGGCAATTTTTTGAAAAAGAGGTTGAGTTGTCGGGAGATTCTAAAGATTCTTAGAGTGTCTGTTTCATCTGAAATAAAGAACTGAAATAAAGAAAATGGAAGGGAAGAAAGGTGGGATGTAATATAAGTTGAATTCGGGGAAAGAAAAAACTTTAAAGAATTCAAAAAAAGACTTGCAAATAAAAATAAAAGGGGTAAGATACACCACTCATTCAGACGGCAACGTTGAAGATGATTCGGTAGAAGCCCAGTTCTCTAGTAGTTTCTTTGCTTCTCTCTTTAAAGTTTAAGTTCAGTTTTTTTA
>SJXN01539651.1:0-19319 GCA_006408545.1 Alcelaphus buselaphus | reverse complement strand
AGCCAATGAGGATTTTCGGCCGTTGTTAGGAACCTCACCTCAAAAGCATCCCACGCAATCGCA
This sequence comes from Alcelaphus buselaphus, assembly GCA_006408545.1. Classification (NCBI taxonomy): domain Eukaryota; kingdom Metazoa; phylum Chordata; class Mammalia; order Artiodactyla; family Bovidae; genus Alcelaphus; species Alcelaphus buselaphus. The sequence goes on along the minus strand of SJXN01539651.1, from coordinate 19,256 downwards.
GGACGATATTCGATAGAAATAGTCACAGCAATCAATCAATGCTCGTAAATGGAATTTTGATCCGTTATAATCAGTACGAATTTAGTGCTAATTTAAGGTTGAAGATATTTACCATGAGTTTTGATATTAAAGCGCTCTACCAAGAGGTGATTTTAGATCACAATCGTAATCCTCGAAACTTCCATAAAATTGACCCATGCTCTCATCATGCAGAAGGGCATAATCCGCTCTGTGGTGATCAGATTGAGCTCTATCTCAATATTGAAGAGGGCATTATTACAGATATTGCCTTTCAAGGTGAGGGGTGTGCCATCTCAACAGCCTCAAGCTCCATGATGACAGAGGCGATAAAGGGGAAGAGTATTGCTGAGGCAGAAGCGCTCTTTCAGCGATTTCATGATGCGGTAACATTAGAAGAGGTGGAAGCTGAAGGTTTGGGCTCTTTGCAGATCTTAATGGGGGTAAGGGAGTATCCTGCTCGTGTGAAGTGCGCCACATTACCGTGGCATGCGCTCTATTCAGCAATTCATGCAAAAGATGAGATTGCCCAGACGGAATAGGATGCTTAAATGAGTGCTTTATCAAGCGTGACTAAAGAGTAACTAAAGAATAACTTGAATGAGTAATATACGAGTGAGTCATATAAGGCACCTAGTAAGATATTTAGCAGGGGAAACCTTAGGCTAGATTGAGACAGTAAATCAGATAGATGCTTTAAGTAGGCACTTTAACTAGATAGTTTGAATAGACAGTTTAGATAGATAAATTAGATTAATTATTAGAAGGATAGAGATTTAAATGGATATGAATCGCGATGAACCCAATTTCCCGCAGATTCTCTTTGCAGAGGGTGTAGCGCCGGATGAGAAAGTAGATCAATTAATTGAAGAGATTATCGATGCCATTAAGAAGGTATATGATCCTGAAATTCCCGTAGATATCTATGAGTTAGGTTTAATCTACGCGATTGAGTTTCTCGATCTGACGGAGAATAATATTCGCATCCGTATCGATATGACTTTAACTGCGCCAGGATGTCCTGTTGCCGGAGAGATGCCAAGTTGGGTTTCGAATGCCGTCTACTCAATTCCTGAAATCAAAGAGTGTATGGTTGATCTTGTGTGGGAACCCTTCTGGACGCCACAAAGAATGTCTCTTCGGGCAAAACTTGAGCTCAATATGCTCTAAAAATAGAAGAGATATGGCTGGCATCAAGGCCTCTAATTGAGTATGCCCATGATCTCATGCCCCACATGTTATATATCTAAAGCCCTCAAAAGAGCGACTTATCGTTATCTTTTGAGGGCTTTTTCTTGAAAGTGATTTTTATCCTCTTTTTATCCTTTTTTACGACCAATCCGCTAAAATAGAGTGGTCCTTATTTTAAGGTAACCCTTCATTATTGAACCTATTATTTTCAATCTACTGGTCGATCGATTGATCGACTACCGGACTTTTACTCTTTGATGATTTCGATGATGGTTATCGATAATCTTTATCAAAGCCTGAAACAGCTTTATACCGTATATGGAGCGATCTTTTATGTCTTTAACTCTCTCTCAATTTTTGAAAAAAATTCCTAAAGCAGAATTGCACTACCATCTTTTAGGGGGCGTACGTCTAGAAACGATGCTCGATCTTGCCCATAAATATGGTGTTCCGTTGACGGAGAAAGAAGCAAAATCTTATTATCGCGCTTATGCGCATGAGAATGAGGTCATGAAAGGGGGGATAGCGGCGCTCAATTTTCTCTATCCGTTACTTCGCGAGCCGGAAGATTATGCGCGCGTTGCTTATGAAATCTTAGAAGATGCGAAAAATAGTGGTATTCGTTATGTGGAGTTCTTCTGGAATCCCAATGATACTGAGCTTCCTTATCAAGTTGTAACGGATACTTTAGCGGCAGTTTTTGAGGAAGTAGAAGCAAAGTGGAATATTAGTGCCTATCTGATCCCCTCAATCAATCGAGAGAAGAGCCCTGAAGAAGCGGTGGAGATGGTCGAATGGATGATCGCTTACCCCCATCCTCGCGTTTTAGGGATCGGTATCGATTATCGAGAAGATGATGCACCGATTGAGAAGTTCTGGAAAGCATATCGTCTTGCAAAAGAGAATAACCTTCGCTTAACGGGACACTGCTCAGAGTTTGGGCTTCATTGGCGAAATGTGGAGACAGGGCTCGATCTGATTGGGCTTGAGCGTATCGATCATGGCTATACGGTTGTTGAGAATCCCGAGCTGATGCAGCGTTGTGTTGATGAGCGTATTCCCTTTACCGTTGTGCCGAGTAATACTTTTTTCTTAAAAAAGTGGCCTAATCTAGAAGAGTGGCAGATGAAGCATCCTATTCGACAGATGGCGAAAGCAGGTATGGTGATTATCCCGGCAACGGATGATTGGCATATGCACAACACCGATGGAGAGAAATGTTACCGAGTGATGATTGAAAATTTCGGCTTTGATCTCGACGGTGTACGTCAATGTATTGAAAATGGTATCGATGCTGCATGGCAACCTGAGTCGGTGAAAGAGGAGTGGCGTCAGGAGTGGCTTGCTGAATTTGATCAGCTGCGTTCAGAGCTTACTGAAGAGCCAACATTTGATCCTGAATTTCATACTCCTTACCAATTGGAATAGGAAAGAGAGGTAAATTTCAGAGAGAAGAATCTCTAAAGTTCTAAAGTCCTAATGTTCTAAAATGGACGAGATTCATTGATTGCTAATGTAATAAATTCAGACTCCTGACAATTTGCTTCTTGAAGTGATTGTTTCAGATAACGAGGTGGCTCATCGAGCGCTTCATCTGTTAACTCAAAGACGCCCCAATGGATGCCGATCGATTGTTGAATGTTTAACATTTGATGAATTTCGACCGCTTCCTTGGGGCTAATATGTTGCGGCGCCATAAACCAACGTGGCTCATAAGCCCCGATCGGTATGAAGCCAATATCGATAGAGAAGCGTTCCCCGATCTCTTGGAGAAGAGGGGTAAAACCTGTATCGCCGGCAAAATAGAGCGTCTTTCCCCCTAATTGAATAATATAGCCACACCATAAAGAGGTATTGCGATCTAAAAATCCTCGTTTACTCCAATGTTGCGCGGGAACGGCGGTGATCGCTATAGGTGCTTGTGAAAAAGAGAGCTTCTCGCAATCCCACCAATCAAGTTCAATGACTTGTTCAATTCCCCGTTTTAAAAACCACGGTTTAAGTCCTAAGGGGACAATGACAATAAGATTTGGGAATTTTTGATAGAGTTCCAAAATCGTTCTCTCATCAAGATGATCATAATGATTATGGGAAATTAAAATCAGATCTAAGCGGGGCATCGATTCAATTACTGACGTTGCCGGTGTTTTTCGAAGCGGGCCGAGAAAGGAGAGGGGAGAGGCACGGTGAGAGAAGATGGGATCGGTTACAATTGATATTTCAGGTGTTGAGATATAGATCGAAGAGTGTCCTAACCAGATGAATGTTGATGCCTCTTTTTCGGGAAAGTGGAGCGGCACCATATTCTTCTTGATAAAGTCTTCATATCCCGTAGAGGGAGCTTGAGGCAGTCTCTTCTGCCGGCGTTCTTGCATCCAGCGAAGAAGATCTCGCCAATCAATCCTTGTTGGGGGAATATTTTCAAAGCCGTAAGGGCGATGATGGGCTTTTTCGGGGTTGTAATGGGGATTGATCCGTTTTTTAAATAGCTGCTTTTTTAACATCTTCATCTCCATCATGAAGCGCTTCTCTTAAAATTTGTAAGGCTCAGTAATATGGTCGCTGGATAAAAAAGAGCATCTAAAGGTTGCTCTAGATGCTCTGATAGTGATTGATAACATTGTAATACTTCTCTATTTTATCATGGATTTTATCACTTTACGCTAACTACCCATAGAAGTAGTAAGAGAGCGCTAAACAGGTGAAGATTCCAACAAAGACGGGTACTGATGTCCGTTTAACAATCACCAGCGGATTTACCTTCAATACTGAAGCAACAATAATAATCACTGCGGCAACAGGGGATGCAGAGCGAATGAGATTAGCCGTTAATTGCATCGGTAACGCAACGAGCACCGTATTGACATCCATCTGTGTGGTAATCTCTGGAATAATCTTGATAAAAGAGTGAAATACGGCAATTCCACTACCACTTAAGAAGCCGATCAAAGCGGCCATTCCTGAGAAGAAGAACATTAAAATAGGTCCGGCACCTTCAACATCATTAAGGCTATTGGTTAATGTGGTAATAATACCGATCGTTTTTAAACTCTCCACAAAGAGTCCGGCGGCAATAATGAGTGAAACTACTTGAAAGAATCCTTGTCCCATCCCTTCAAAGAAGAGATTGAAATCTTTGATCGATTTTTGAAAGCTTCTTTTGCGAATCAATTCAATGATTAAGGGGATTAAGATAGAGATCAATGTAATCTCCGGAAGTCCCATCTTTAAGAGTGGTTTTCCCGTTTCAGGGTTGATAAAGGCGAGATTGAAGAGAAGAAGTAGCAAGATCGGCACAATCGGAAAGATGGCATACCATAAAGGTGCCGGTTTTAATTGTGCTAATTTTTCTGCTTCACTATGCTCTGGTTGATAGGGAACATGTACAGTACCGGCACGACGATCAAGGTGACGCTGCCAGAAAAGATGAGCAACCGCCATAATGAGAAGCGCCGGAATAGAGACTTTCGCATGATACTTAAGCACATAGTCGAGTGAAGAGATCCCAAGATGTTGAGCGACAACGACATTATCAGAACCGAGCGGTGTTGGTGTGATAGTTGCTGTTGTGGCAATAACGGCGCCGGCAGTTAAGGGGGACATACCTGCCGTTCTTAGTGCAGGATAGAGCGTCGCCATCAATAGAATAGCAAGTCCGGCGGCACTTGGAAGCACCATCTGCAGCGCATTTCCTAAGAGAAAAACCACCGGTACTAAGATATAGACGGAACGGATTTTTTGAATCGGTTTTGATAAGACGGCAACCATCGCATCATTTGCACCAATATGATTCATATAGGCAGCAAAACCGAAGAGCATCATAATGGTAAGTCCGACAATACCCATCTGCATCTTAAAGACATCGGTCGCTTTAGCAAAAGGATCGAGCCAGATAGATCCTGTCGGTGTCGTTGTCTCAATCGTATGCCCTAAAAAGAGAGAGATAAAGAGAAGAAGAAAAGCGGCAAGAAAGAGAACAATTTTGGCATCGTAATTTTTAGCAACAAAATAGCCCACCGCAATCAAGAAGAGAATGCTGATAATAATTTCTAACATCGTTAAAGTAACTCATGAAAAAGAGGGAAGGAGGCTATTGTACGATGGTTTTTTCTTGATCGTTACAATTTATAAAAAGAGTATAAAAGGGATCATATCTACCATCTAAGTCCAATAACAAGCGTTATATTGTAGGAGATAGTATGACTTTAATTGTGAAAGTGGATAATTTTTAGGAGATTGAGTGAGTTTTTAAGAGAGTTTACAAGCGTCTGTTATGATCGCTTTACCCGATAAATCACCTGCCGAGTGCCGATAGATTGATGAATGAAGGAGGAGGTATGGCAGTTGCCGGAGCATCCACCACACAGAGATTGAGTATCGAGGCTAGGGCAGGGACGGTTCTCGAGTTTTTCAATGATACCTCTTTTAACCCATTGCGCCATCATCATCTCTACTGTATTAGGATCAAGATTGAATGAGTGGGCAAGGTGCGTTAATGGCACCTCACCTCGCTTTTCGATATAAGCTTTCATCTCTAGGAGGATCATTGGCAGCAACTCCCTTTTTTCTCATTTTTATGGCTCTTTTGAATAAACTCTTTACTCTCTGTAAAGATCTCCTTTTTTCCCATATAACGCAGTAAGAGGAAGAGCGCAAGAAGTGCAGCAAGTAGGGATCCTAACCAAATAATAGGTGTAACGCCGCCTTCGGTGAAGAGAAGATGGAGTTGGAAATAACCGGTTGCTAAGATCCAGCCAATAATAAAGGTCCAGCTCGCAACTAAGAGCGTCCAGCGAATGCCAGCTTCTCGATAGACTGCACCGAGTGCTGCAACGCAAGGGGTATAGAGGAGAATAAAGATAAGGTAAGCGATCACCGATGCAGATGAGGTGAAGTAGCGCTCAATTTCTGAGATGGTTGTATCATCCACATCATTGGCTTCTTGAATAGATTCGATCTCCCCATCAGCAACTTGTTGGTTAATGCCGAGAGGATCGAGTAGCAGTGCTGGTAATTCTGCAAGATTTTCCGGAATTGAGGCAAAAGCTTCTTGTACTTGTGGCCAAAATTGAAACTCTTCATTCTCTTCATTGTGTGAGTAGAGTGAGTTGAGTGTTCCGATAACTGATTCTTTAGCAAAGATGCCGGTGAAAATGCCGACTGTTGCCGGCCAGTTCTCTTGTGTTAGTCCCATTGGCTCAAATGCCGGAGTAATGGATTGCCCCACATGGGAGAGGAGTGATTTTTCACTATTGGCATTTCCAAAGCTACCATCACTACCAATATTGTTGAGTAATCCCAAAACGGTTACCACAATAATAATTGCTTTACCGGCACGAAGGATGAAGCTTTTCAACCGTTCCCATGTGGTTAACATAATTCCTTTAAAGGTGGGGATATGGTAAGCCGGAAGTTCCATAATAAAAGGGGTGTTGGGGCCTTTTAGGATAGAGAATTTTAGGGCAAGTCCTGTCAGAATCGCGACCGCAATCCCTAAAAGATAGAGAAGATAGACAATCATCCCAATATTGCCGGGAAAGAAGATGACGGCAAAGAGCGCATAGACCGGTAATCTTGCGCCACACGACATAAAGGGGATCATCATAATAGACATCAGGCGATCGCGTTCACTCTCTAAGGTGCGCGTTCCCATAATTGCCGGAATATTACAGCCAAAGCCTACAAGCATCGGCACAAAGGCTTTTCCCGGGAGGCCGATCGCCCGCATACCACGATCGACTACCATTGCGGCACGCGCCATATAGCCGGAGTCTTCGAGCAGTGAGAGACAGAAAAACATCATCGTTAAAACTGGAATAAAGCTTGCCACAGTTTTGATTCCCTCGCCAATGCCATTTGCAAAGAAGGTGATAACCCACTCAGGTGCATGTAGTGTGGAGAGAAGGGAAGCGAGCCCACTGACGAAGATAGCGTCAAAGAGAATCTCAAAAAAATCGATAAATGCGGAACCCACATTGATAGCGATAGCAAACATTAAGAACATTGTTAAAAGAAAGATGGGGATACCACTCCATCGTCCTAATGCCCACTCATCGATCTTATAGGTGAGCTTACCACTGGCAACGCCACTGGTCTTAATGACCGATTTTGCCAAGGTATCGATCGCTTCATAGCGGCTACTCGCGAGAATAATATCGAGCTCACAATCGGAGAGTGCTTCAATATTGTTTCGTATAGTTTCAATCGTTCTCTTCTCTTGCGGGAGAAAGCGTGGATCTTGATAATTACCTTTGATTGTCTCTAAAAGAAGCCAGGGAGAGAGTTGTTTGAGTGCTGAATCTGAGGGGAGAGGATTGAGTTCCTTCTGGATCGCATCGATCACGCTCGGGCCTTGTGTCTGAAAGGTCTCTTCATGATCGAGGTAAGGTCCCGGCTCATAGGCGAGGATCATCTTTTTGAGTTCTTCGATTCCCTGATTTTTACGGGCAGAGATCGCTACGACAGGGCAGTGAAGTTTCTCTTGTAAAAGTGAAGTATAGATCTCGATCCCTTCTAATTTTGCGACATCCATCATATTGAGGACAATCATCATAGGCTGTTTTAGATCGAGTAACTGGAAAGTGAGATAGAGGCTTCGTTGTAAGTTAGAAGCATCGATCACATTGATGATCAGTGTCTCTTTTGCATTGAGAAGATAGTTTCTGACCACCAATTCATCTTGCGAGGTATCATCCTCACTATTTTCAAAAGAGTAGGTGCCGGGAAGATCGATCACATCGATCTGCTGATCATTGATTGTAAAGAAGCCACTCTTCTTATCGACAGTGACTCCAGGCCAGTTAGCAACTTTCTGTTGACTGCCGGTCAGAGCATTAAAGAGGGTCGTTTTTCCACAATTTGGATTTCCAAGTAGGGCGATGGTACGTTTCATCTATTACGCTCTCTTTTCAACAATAATGGAAGCGGCCTCTTTTTTACGTAGGCAGAGTTGAAAACCACGAATCATCACTTGAATGGGGTCGCCTAGTGGTGCGGTTCGAATCACCGTTACTTCACAGCCAGGGGTAACGCCCATCGCGAGTAATTTATGACGATAGCTCGGTTCCGGCGTATTGAGTTGTTTAATCATCACCGGTTCATTGATATTGACCTGATCGAGAGAGAGCATTTTCATAGTTGTCATTGTAGCGGTCACCAAGGCAAGAGAGGTAAATAGAAGAGGCAGATAAAAAAGAAGTTAATAAAATGATTAGAGAAGTGAGTGATGATCAATAGCGTTATTGAAATCATCATCCATTCATAAAGAATCATTATCAAATAAATAATAGAAATCTATCGCTTTTGAGATCTATTATCAATTGAGCTTTTTGTATTATTTGATCTATATCAATATATTTATTCAATCGATAAGAACATTATTGAAGTGGCGGGAACTAACTATTTACTTTTTCTCACAACTGCATGCCCGCAGGTCGGCATCTTTGATGTCGGGGGGTAATGTCATTAAAGTAATAATGTCATTAAAGTAACGATTATTGGTGATAGAAGATCGCCTACTGCCGGCGCAGGGTTTCTGGAAGTACGCGATAGTGAGATCCGGCAGCGTTTAGCTTTTGTTTTAAACCATAAAAAAGCCATCATCTTTTAAGATGATGGCTGATATCAATTGTTAGATCTCTCTTATTACATTTGATCGTTACACTATTTTTTCTCTAAAAGCGGTTTAAGATATTTGCCGGTGTAGCTCTCTTTACATTGGGTGATCTCTTCGGGAGTGCCGGCAAAGATGATATTTCCACCTTTCGCTCCCCCTTCTGGACCGATGTCGATGAGCCAATCTGCCGTCTTAATAACATCGAGATTGTGCTCGATAATAATGATGGTATTCCCTTTATCACGTAAGGTATGAATCACTTTAAGGAGCTGTGCAATATCGTGGAAGTGCAGGCCGGTTGTTGGCTCGTCGAGAATATAGACCGTTTTGCCAGTATCTCGTTTTGAGAGCTCTCGGGAGAGTTTCACTCGTTGAGCCTCACCGCCGGAGAGTGTTGTCGCATTTTGACCTAAGGTGATATAACTTAAACCCACTTCCATCAGTGTTTCGAGTCGACGATGAACAACTGGAATGGCATCGAAGAATTGATACGCTTCTTCCACCGTCATATTGAGAACATCATTGATCGATTTCCCTTTATAGAGAATATCGAGGGTTTCGCGATTGTAACGTTTTCCTTGACACTCATCACACATGACATAAACATCGGGAAGGAAGTGCATCTCAACTTTGATAAGACCATCTCCCTGACAATTCTCACAACGACCTCCCTTCACATTGAAGCTAAAACGACCTGGTTGATAACCTCGTGCGCGTGCTTCTGGAGTGTTGGCGAAGATCTCTCGAATCGGGGTGAAGAGTCCGGTATAGGTCGCCGGATTGGATCGAGGTGTTCGGCCGATAGGGCTCTGATCGATGTTGACGATTTTGTCGATCTGATCTAATCCTTCAATCTTCTGATAAGGTGCAACTTCGATGCTATTGTTTTTATTCAAAATACGGGCGATAGCGCTGTAGAGCGTATCATTCACGAGGGTTGATTTTCCTGAGCCTGAAACGCCAGTCACACAGGTTAGAAGGCCGAGCGGGAAGGCGGCAGTCACTTTTTTGAGGTTATTGCCTGTTGCGCCAATCAGCTTGATCTCTCTCTTAGGATCTCGTGGCGTTCGCTCTTTCGGAACCTCTATTTTCTTGCGTCCAGAGAGATAGTCGGCAGTGAGAGAATCCTTATTTTTTAGTACCGATTGAGGGGGGCCTGCAGCAACAACAGAGCCTCCATGAACGCCGGCGCCGGGGCCAATATCGACAATATAATCTGCGGCTAAAATGGCATCTTCATCATGTTCTACCACAATGACGGTATTTCCAAGATCGCGCAGATGGAAGAGGGTCTGTAAGAGGCGATCATTATCTCGTTGATGAAGACCGATCGAGGGTTCATCTAACACATAGAGAACACCCATTAAGCCGGCACCAATTTGGGAGGCAAGACGAATTCGTTGCGCTTCACCTCCAGAGAGTGTCTCTGCTGAACGAGAGAGGTTGAGATAGTCGAGCCCGACATTGACTAAAAAGCCGAGTCGCTCCTGAATCTCTTTAAAGATCTTATCGGCAATCTCTTTTTTAGCGCCCGAGAGCTTCACCTCTTCAGCCCATTTTAAGGCCTCATTGATCGGTAGGGCGGTGATGTTATGGATCGCTTCGCCTTCGATAAGAACATTTTTCGCAGCAGGACCTAGGCGACTTCCTTCACAGTCAGGGCAGACACGCATCGCTAAAAATCGCGTTAAACTTTCACGGACAATTTGTGAGTCGGTCTCATGGTAACGACGCTCTAAATTATTTAAGATCCCCTCAAATGGATGGATGCGGATGGAACGTTGTCCTCGATTACTTAGATAATGGAACTCTATCTCCTCCTCACCGGATCCGTAGAGTAGAATCTTCTGAATCTTTTTCGGAAGCGCTTCAAAAGGAGTTTCTGGGTTAAAGCCGTAATGTCTCCCTAAAGATTCGATCATGGAGAAGTAGTAGCTAGAATTTTTATCCCATCCTCGAATAGCACCACTAGCTAGTGATAGAGAGGGTTCGGCAATAACGCGATCAGGATCAAAATATTGATTAACCCCTAAACCATCACAAGTTGGGCAAGCGCCTTCAGGATTATTAAAAGAGAAGAGGCGCGGTTCTAACTCGGCAATGGTAAAGCCACATTCAGGGCAGGCATAGTTAGCCGAAAATTGTAGGAGAGTCTCTTCACTCTTCATATCGACAATTGCCGCTAAACCATTGGTTAGATCGAGCGCCGTCTCTAGTGATTCTGAAAGACGAATACGAATATCATCTCGCACGCGGAAGCGATCGACAACAACATCGATATCGTGATGCTGTTTCGGGTTGATCTCCGGCAACTCATCGATCTCATAGGTTTTTCCATCAACACGAACACGCAGAAATCCTCGTGCTTTAAGCTCTTCAAAGAGTTTGAGATGCTCTCCCTTCCGATTGCGAACAATAGGGGCTATCAACATCAGTCGAAGCTCTTCAGAGAGCGCCATCGTCATATCGACCATCTGCGGAATGGTCTGAGCATTGAGCGGGAGATGATGGGTCGGGCAGTGGGGCGTACCGATACGGGCGAAGAGCAGACGAAGATAGTCGTAGATCTCGGTGACCGTTCCCACTGTTGAGCGTGGATTGTGAGAGGTTGATTTCTGTTCGATGGAGATCGCCGGCGATAGACCTGAGATATGGTCAACATCAGGCTTTCCCATCACCGAGAGGAATTGTCTCGCATAAGAGGAGAGTGACTCCACATAGCGACGTTGCCCTTCAGCGTAGAGTGTATCGAAAGCAAGTGATGATTTCCCAGAGCCAGAGAGCCCTGTAATGACCACAAGTTTATTACGGGGAAGGGTTAAACTAATATCTTTAAGATTGTGCGTACGCGCACCTTGAATAATTATATCTTCCATAAAACCTTCAGATAGGAGGTAGGGGATAGAGCGGTAATAAGATACCGACTCCCTTAAATGATCTTTTTGTACTATGTGAGAATATAGGGTGATCTTTAGAGATTTCAAGGTTGAGAGTGATTTTGGGGGGTTCTCTCACTACATCTCATCTCTTTCAATCTTACCGCTATATATCTTACCTCTATATATCTCTATTCTCTTTAGCACTATTGAGTTGTGGATAGCGTGTGATTCCTTCGAGGAGTAGAATACTCTCGTAGAGGGGATAATCATTCTCTAGGAGATAACGCTTCTGCTGTGTGAAGTGATCCTCGTGCGAATGGGATCTTTTATCGATTCCATTTCTGTCTGTTTTAGGGCTGACTTTAAGATCAGGGATGAAGATATCAGGGGTAATCCCTTCATCTTGAATGCTCTTGCCATCAGGGGTGTAGTAGCGCGCGATGGTATAGCGAATCGCATCGCCATTGTTGAGGGGGACGGCATATTGAACAGAACCTTTTCCATAGCTATTCTCCCCGACGATTAATGCTCTTTGATGATCTTGAAGTGCGCCGGCAACAATCTCTGCGGCAGAGGCACTCTGTTGGTTGATAAGAATAATTAAGGGGGTGTCGGCCAATATTTCTCGCTCAGTGGCAAGATATTGCTTCTGATGCTGAGTTGCTTGACCTGTTGTGTAAGTGATCACACCTTGTGTCAGGAAGAGATCAGCGACATCGATGGCGGCGGAGAGAAGTCCGCCATGATTATTACGGAGATCGAGAATCATCCCTTGGATCGGGGTATTTGCTGTTTTAGATTCAATCTCAAGGGCGAGAAGGGTATCTGCAATCTCTTCACTGCTCCCCTCTTGAAAACGGCTTAAAGAGAGATAGGCAAATTGCCCATATCGTCTCGCTTTTTCCAGACTAGGGAGGGCAATATCGGCACGGACAATCTGGCGCTCTTTTAACTTTCCATTATGAAAGAACTCTAACTGAACGTGGCTCCCTTTTTTGCCTTGCAGTCGTTGCTCTGCCTGCGCTACTGTGAGTTGATCTGTCGGTGTTTGATCGATTGTGACAATGCGATCCCCTATCTGCAATCCTGCCTTTTCTGCCGGACTGTTGGGGGCAATTGTTTTAATCACCATCGCCCCTTTTGTATCGTGGTCATCTCGACTCTCAGTGCGAAGGGTGATACCGATACTGCTCTCTTTGCCAGAGGTCTCATTTTTGATCTTTTGAAACTGCTCGGCACTATAATATTTTGAATGAGGATCGAGGTTACTTAACATCCCCATAATGGCATTTTGAATGAGGGTGGCATCGCTCAACTCATCGACATAGTTGCGTTTTAGCTCATCAAAGACTTCGATAAAGCGACGCAGATCATCTACGGGGATAGAGGGTTCTGCCGGCGTTGAGATAAGATCGATCGTTTGATGATTTTTTTGAAGAGAGGTGCTTATAGAGGGGCGCTTCTCCTTTGGCGGATCACTATCTGGAGTACTGATGATTGTGATCGGAAGTATCTCGACAGCCGCTTTCTCTTCTGCATAAGCGGATGGCATTAAACTTACCGAAAGAAGTGTGGAGAGAAGAAGTGTAGATGAGAGCGCTCTTTTCATAATAGATTCCTTGATGGGTATCACCGAGAAGTTGATCAAAATTGTATCAGTCAGACGATTAGTGGTTGGCTATTAATCTTAATCTTAAGACTATCAATGCCCTTTATTAGCGTCTGTGGATAGGAGTCTGTCTATTACTTATTGTATCAATCGCTATCTTAATTGCTTAATTGCTTAACTGCTTAATTTATTGTTGCCATAAGACGTTATCCCTATAGGTTGTCTTAATAGGGGACTATTGTCAGCGATTAATTAGTTAAAGGTATCGGTTGAAGATAAAAGTTGGGGTAAGTGGCTTCAGAGATGGGCAGAAGTAGCGTCATCGAAAGAGATGTTAGGAGCGTAATGAGTGTGAAGAGTCATGATCTATCATGATGCGCCCAATCGAAATCTCAATCGAGACTCTATTGGAGATCGATTAGGCGCTCACGACGACTATTTCTTATACAGCTCTATAACATCCTTATAACAGCCTTATAGCAGTCTTATAAGAGCCTTATAAGAATTTTATAACAGCGCTACTGCTACTGCTACTGACTGCTCTTTTGGCATCGCTATTTTTGGAAATGGATCAGGTTTTTCCCCGTCATCTCTTCCGGCTGCTCTGCGCCTAAGAGATAGAGAATCGTTGGCGCAAGATCACAGAGCGCACCATCGGGTTCTAATGTTGCTTTACGGCCAACATAGATGAGTGGCACCGGCGTTGTGGTATGTGCCGTGTGTGGCTGGTTAGTCTTCTCATCCCATGTTTGTTCGGCATTACCGTGATCAGCGGTCACTAACATCTCGCCCCCCACTTTTTTAACTGCCTCATAAACCTTGCCTAAGCCGGTATCAACCGCTTCAATCGCTTTCACAATTGCTTCAAAGACACCGGTATGACCCACCATATCAGGATTTGCATAGTTACAGATGATCACATCAAACTTCTCAGATTCGATCGCCTCGACAAGTCGCTCTGTCACCTCGGGCGCACTCATTTCAGGCTGAAGGTCATATGTTGCAACTTTAGGAGAGTTCACTAAGATTCGCTCTTCTCCCTGAAAGACTTTCTCCTCACCACCATTGAAGAAGAAGGTGACATGTGGGTACTTCTCTGTCTCGGCAATACGTAGCTGGGTATAACCCTCTTTTGCTAAGACTTCCCCAAGACCATTATTGAGTTCTAATGGAGGATAGGCAATCTCTGTATTGAGCCCCTCTTTATATTGCGTCAAAGAGACAAAATGTGAGAGTTTAGGGCGATACTTGGGGGTAAAGCCGGAAAAATCATCTTCTACAAAAGGATAGCTCAATTCGCGCGCACGATCTGAGCGGAAATTCATAAAGATTACGGCATCCCCATCGACCATTTTGACAGCTTCTTGAATAACAGTCGCCTTGACGAACTCATCATGCTCACCACGGGCATAGGCATTTTGTAATCCCTCTTCAGCCGTAGCTGCTTGGTACTCGCCAATCCCCTGACTTACCAGATCGTAAGCTTTTTCAACACGATCCCAGCGACTATCACGATCCATTGCATAGTAGCGGCCAATGATTGTTGCAATACGACCACGACCAAGCTCTTTAAAGAGCGCTTCTGCTTTTTCAAGAGAAGGGGTTGCCGATTGTGGGGGCATATCGCGACCATCGAGAAAGGCATGGAGATAGATCTTCTCAACTCCCCGTTTTGCCGCAAGGCGAATCAGCGCGAAGATATGCTTCTCATCAGAGTGAACGCCGCCGGGAGAGAGTAGTCCAAAGATATGGAGCGCGCGCTCTTGAGTCACAAGATCTTCCATTACTTCATTGAAGATGGGGTTATTATTAAATTCACCGCTACGAAGATCTTGCGTAATGCGGGTGAAATCTTGATTAACAACACGCCCAGCGCCGATATTCATATGGCCCACTTCTGAGTTACCCATCTGTCCATCGGGCAATCCTACCGCTTCCCCTGAGGTTTTAATGAAAGTGACGGCGCCTACTTCCCGTAGATGATCCCAATGTGGGGTGTTTGCTGCTGCAATGGCATTATTTTCAACTTCGTTACGAAATCCCCAGCCATCAAGAATGGTGAGCACAATAGGTTTAGGTCTAGACATTATGCGTAATTCCTTGTCTGAAATGTTTCAAAGGTGTTTAAAAGAGTTTAAAGGTGTTTGAAAATGCTTTAAAGCATATCTGTATAAAGCTACTGTATAAAGACTGTATAAAGAGCATTGTTGAGTATGAGGGCTCTTTAATGATCTCTCCTATTATAGCGAAAAAGGGTATCTCGGGGAGAAAACCTTTCATTGAGTTTCTCTTTGCAGAGAGCAGGGTATAAAAAGGAGCATGAGAAAGTAAGTATGAGCAAGGAAGCGTGAGAAAAGGGAGGTGAAAGATTAGGGGGAGAAACTAAGAGATGAGAAGGAGGGAAATCGCGAGATATTCGTTGTCGGTCATAATATCAGTCTCTAAAATAGATCGTTAGGATAATAAGATAATAGTATTCAATATTTATTGATACTCACTGATACTCACTGATACTCATAGATACATCATTGATGCTCATTGATATTTATTGATGTTTATTACGATCTGTTATTTTGACTATTTATTGAAAATAATGGAGTGATTAATGAATAAGTAATAGATTGGTGGTAAATATGTAATAGTATGTAAAAATGTATATATAAAATAGCATTGTTTGTTTATAATTGTTCTGAGCAATGTTGTCCTGAGATAATGGAGTCTCCTGAGCAATGGACTCTCCTTATATTACTGTGAAGCTACTTTAAAGAGTTGTTTAAAAAGAATCATTTAAGACGAATCATTTAAAAACGAATTTGAGGAGTGAAATGAGCAGCATTAAGAAAAAAGCGAGTAATCTTACTGAATGGAAACGTATCGCTCAAGATCTACTAGATCAGGCGGGTATCGAGATTAATGGAAGTCGTCCCTACGATATTCAGATCCATAATGATCATTTCTATCAGCGAGTCATGGAAGAGGGATCTATTGGCCTCGGAGAGAGCTATATGGATGGCTGGTGGGATTGTGAGAAGCTCGATCTTTTCTTTACAAAAGTAATGCGTGCAAAACTCGATGAAAAGTTGCCGAGTAGTTTTAAAGATATCTTAAAGATCCTCTTCGCGCGTTTACGCAATTTGCAGAGTAAAAAGCGTGCTTGGATTGTCGGAGAGGAGCATTATGACCTGGGAAATGATCTCTTTACGGCGATGCTCGATCCTTATATGCAATACTCTTGTGGTTATTGGGCGGAAGCGACAACTTTAGAAGCGGCGCAGCAGGCAAAATTAGATCTGATCTGCCGAAAGTTACAACTTGAGCCGGGCATGAAGTTGCTCGATATCGGTTGTGGTTGGGGCGGTCTTTCTGCTTATGCTGCAGAGCACTATGGCGTTTCTGTAACGGGAGTGACGATCTCTAAAGAGCAGCAGAAGTTAGCGCAAGCGCGTTGTCAATCACTCGATGTTGAGATTATTTTAGAGGATTATCGCGATCTCAATGGCGCGTTTGATCGGATTGTTTCCGTCGGTATGTTTGAGCATGTCGGCCCTAAAAACTATCGTAAATATTTTGAAGTTGCCCACCGTAATCTCAAAGAGGATGGTCTCTTTCTTCTTCATACTATCGGTTCTAATAACAACCAATACAATGTTGATCCATGGATTGAGAAGTATATCTTCCCCAATGGTGAGCTTCCCTCGATCCAAAAAATTGCAAATGCCAGTCAAGGCAAGTTTGTGATGGAAGATTGGCACAATTTTGGTGCAGATTATGATCGTACATTAATGGCATGGGCAGAACGATTTTTAGAGCATTGGCCGGAGTTAGAAGCCAACTATTCTCCCCGTTTTAAGCGAATGTTTATCTACTACCTTATGGCTTGTGCCGGCGCATTTAGAGCAAGAAGTATTCAGCTATGGCAAATTCTCTGGAGTCCATTGGGCGTTGAAGGGGGAATTCGCGTTGCCCGTTAATGGTGGTTCTCATATGAGGTAATTGAACCTCTTTTTGTATGTGACAATATTGTCATATTACTCTGTTAGAGTAGTTCGGCAGATGTTAAGTCAGTCGATCGAATCTGTCATAGGAAATAGAAAGCTTCTTAAGTGATGCTCTGATTACGAAAATACTTCGTTACTTATCGCGCTCACGCTCGCTCATTCGTTAATCATTCATGAGGTATTCGTGGGTCATTTCTTAAAATTTAGCGGAGAATGGGCTATATAAAGCGATGTTTTTAGAGTATCATTAGGGAGAAATTATTTAATACTCGTACACTCTTAGAGGAAATGTAATTATGGGTTCATTTAGTATTTGGCACTGGGCGATTCTTCTTGTTGTCGTACTTTTAGTCTTTGGTACTGCAAAATTAAAAAATGCAGGAAAAGATCTTGGAAGTGCAGTAAAAGGCTTTAAAGATGCAGTTAAAGATGGGGAGAAAGAGGCGAAAGAGAACGCTACACCCCAAAATTTAGAGAATAAAAAAGCAGATACTCAAGTGAAGGATGAGAGCGTTGTTGATGAGCAGAAGAATAGTCGTGTGGAGTAATTTTTACACAAGATTCTCATCAATCTTATTCCCATCAAACTTAAAGCGTGATTGGCGCGGGTAAGAGGAAGGATGCTGCATGTTTGGAATTAGTAGCACGGAATTTCTCATTATTCTCGTCATCGCGCTTGTTGTCATCGGTCCACAAAAGTTGCCGGAGATGATTCGCACTGTGGGTAAATGGGTGGGGAAGATTCAACACTTCACGAGAAGTATTAAGAATGATCTTACCAATGAGTTAGAGCTTGATGAGATTAAGCGCTCCATTGAGGAGCTTAAACAGAGCTCTGAGTTGCAGAAGTTAAAGAGTGAGATCGATAGCACAAAGAGCGAGTTGACTCAATCTCTGAAAAAGGTTGAATCCACCGTTCTTGATACACAATCTCAGGTTGAGAGTGAAGTGAAGAAGATGGATGCTTATCTCGATATCGCTGAGAAGCAAAAATCTGGGAAGTCAAACTCTGATAGGATCTTAGATCAGGGTGCGCAACAAAAGAGAGTGCTCAAAGATGATACGATCGATGATGAGGAACTTTTCGATCTTGAATTAGATGATGCCTTTTTAGAAACAGAAGCTGAGTATATTGCAGATGTTGAGTCGGAAGGGGGCGTTATGACAGCTCCTCCTAAAAATTATGGCAAACGTCTTGTAACCTCGACTGAAGATGAGCTTGATCGCGATGCATTAATCGCACGTATTGTTCGGATGCGCCAAGCAGAGATCGCGGCAGATGAGAGCGAAAAGGTAGCATTGCAATTTGCCTTAATGGCTGCGAAAGAATCTCGCAACCTTTTAAGTCAAGATGAGGTGCGTCGCCGGATAACTCTACGACAATTAGAACTTAATCGATAACTGATAATCGGGTGTCGAAAACATCCAACCTTCTCAAAAAGATCGTTTGTCGAGATTATAATGAGATTGATCAGTTGGTTCAGCTGTTGTCATCAATATTAATGTCAGTGTCATTAGTGTCATTAGTGTCATTAATATCATTAATGTTGTTATTGGTTAGTCGTTGATATTTGATATAGAAGATAGATCTAGTAGCGCAACCTATTCTTGGGAATCGAGTGGCGCTTCTAGATCTATCGTTGTTTTAGGAGATTCGTTTGTGAATGATCGTTCTATCCAGTACCTTTTTGAGCAGTCAGAATCAGATTCTATCTATGCGCAAAAACGGCCCTGTAATCGTTTTACCTTTAATGAAGAGGTGGTGAAGGTCTTCCCCGATATGATTCGGCGTTCAGCAGCGGGATACACCACGATTGTGGAGAATATCGGTAATTTAGCGCCCCTCTTTGCGCAAGAGAATAGTAAGATTTACGATCTTGGAAGCTCATTAGGTGCGGTATCGATGGTTTTGCGAAGTGCGATCAAGGTGCCTAATACCGCTATTG
>SJXN01539650.1:0-18818 GCA_006408545.1 Alcelaphus buselaphus | reverse complement strand
AAACATAATATACAAACTTACAATATATAAACTTAGAGTGTATAAAGAATAAAATAAAACAAAATAAGCGAAATATATTAATAAGTCATATTGATAATCGAAATCATCAACGAATATAAATCTTGAAGCATACAACCCTCATCCTGATGCTAATTCTTCTTTTGAGAGACTAGAAAAATGGCACCAATAATAAGAGTCGCACCAGCTAACATCGCTAAAGTCGGCTGTGAACCGAAGAGCCACCAAGCTGCTAAAATTGCGTAAACAGGTTCAAGCGCTATGATCATACCGGCAATACGCGCCTCTAAAACAGCTAAACTCTTTACCAATAGATAGTGGGAAACCCCTGTACAAAAAATACCTAATAAGGCGAGATAGAATCCATTTAAGAGCGTCATCTCCTGAAATTGCATGAGGGTAAAAGGGAGAAGAAGTAGAACAACAATACCATTTTGCCAAAGAGCAATCTGAACAGCATCGATTCCCTTTGTGCCTCGCTTATTCGTCACCACCAATAGCGCAAAAGCAAAGCCTGACAAGATCCCCCATAAGAGACCGATCGTTCCATCACTTGCAAAAGAGAAACTAGGAGTTACTAAAATGAGCCCGATTGTAGTCAAAAGTAACAACCACCACTCCCGAAGAGTCACTTGCTCTTTAAAAAGCAGATAATCGATCAGAGTAATAAAGGCGGGGAAAGTCGCAAATCCTAAAGTTGCAACCGCGACACCCCCAATCTTGACTGCAATAAAAAAAGTTAACCAGTGAATCGTTAAAAAGATGCCAGAGAGAAGGAGAATCCCCCACTCTTTAAGAGTAAATTGCCACTCAAGAGATCGCCCTTGCCATAAGAGGAGTAACCATAAACCTAAAACGGCAAAAGCGGCTCGCCCTAAAGTGATCATCTCCACGCTAGTGGTAATCAGTACCCCAAAAATCCCCGTCAACCCAAAGAGTAATGCTGCAATATGCGCCATACCCAACGCCCCTCTTCTCCCCATATCTCCCTCCCCTAATGCTTATATTAATTATTGTGTTGGTTTATTGTGTTGGTTTATTATGCAGGTAACTCAACCCCTAAAAAGAGCAAAACAATTGGTAGTGTCATAAGACTCATTAAAGTACTAATTAGCGTTGCACTTGAAACTAATTCTGGCTTTGTATCGAAGTGAACGGCTAATAATGTTGTATTGGCAGCTGCCGGCATTGCTGCAAGTAGGATCAAGATCTGTTTTGAGGCGTGATCGATCGGCAACCACTCTACTAAAAAGAAGGCGATCAGCGGTGAAAGAAGCATCTTAATGGTTAAATTGATCGATAGTTTTCCATACGCAATTTTTGTGATTCGAATATTGGCCAACTGCATACCTAAAATCACCATAATAACAACAATGGAGGCATCACCTACCATCGAGATAGAGCGGTAGAGTGATTCACTTAGAGGGATATGGAGTAATTGAAAAAGCACCCCTAAAAGTGCTCCATGAGCCGTCGGCATCTTTAGAACTTGATAAAGAGCATGCCGGACGGAACTCCCAATAATTTTGCGTGAAGAACCTTTTGCGGCGTAATAAGTCCCGACCGTATTCATCACTACCTGCTGTAATACCAACATAATGATTGCCAAATCAAAACCTGCAGCACCGAAAAAAGCTAAAACAACAGGCGTTCCATAATTCCCATTATTCATAAAACAGGAACCTAATATCATTCCACAGCGGGTCTGCTCATCATAGTGGAAAATCTTCGCGGCAATAGAGACCAGTAGCACAAGTGCAAAACAGAGAAGATAGATATAACCAAAGTAGTAGAGATAGTCGACCGATATCTGATAAGAGTAGAAAGTTTTAAAGGCTAAAAAAGGGGATAAAACATAGATCGACATCTTAGAGAGATTGGGGATATCGAAATGAAGGATCTTCTGCGAGATAAAACCCACAACAAAAATGGAGAAGATCGGAAGGAGAATCCAGAAGAAGGTTAACACGGCACAATTCCATCAAAATTTTGGCAACTCTCTTAGAGTAATTGAGTTAGAAAGAAGTGCAAGTGATTCCCCCAATTTCTCTATGAATAATATCTAAAAGAGCCGTAAAAGAGTATGAAATGCCCCCAAAAGAAGCAGATATCGCACCGCTTTACCTACTAAAATAAGGAGTGAGGCGTACCAAAAATTGAGTCGAAACCAACCAGCCGCAATGGGAATAAAATCACCGATAATCGGAAGACTAGAAAATAGGAGTGAGAAGAGACCAAAGCGTGCGATTAAACGATCTACCTTAGCAGAAGACTCTTTTCGCTCTGGAATAATGCGCCCGACCCAATACATTGAGATACTTCCCAAAGTATTAAAAATTGTGGCAACGACAAAGGCCTCAGTGAGCCATTCGGGATAGAGATGAAGATATCCGAGTAGTGCCACTTCGGAACTTCCCGGCAATATGGTCGCCGAACTAAATGCAGAGAGTGCCAATAAAAGCAGTCCCCCTATCGCACCACTGATCGGTTCCATTACCTACTATCCATGCTCATCAGACTCCTCTCCAGAGACTTTTTAACGCCAATTTTTGCCAATAACCCTCTAACACCAACCTTTAACACCAAAATTGCGCTGGAAATAGATTGATAATCTCCTCAAAGATCTTCTCAGCAACAATCGCTTTATCCGATTTTGCAATCGGTGTTACGGAACCATCGCGCTTAAAGAGTAGCATCTCATTCTCGGCGGCGCCAAAGACCTTTCCACCAGAAACATCATTAAGGCAGATCATATCGACATTTTTTCGTCGTAACTTCGACTTTGCATTCTCTTCAATATTATTGGTCTCCGCAGCAAAACCGATACAGAGTGTTGGTCGTGCCTCCCCTTTAGCTATCGTTGCTAAGATATCGGGGTTTTTGGTCAATTTCAGAATTAACTCATCCTGATCATCACTCTTTTTAATCTTCTCTAAAGCGCGATCTGCAACCCGATAGTCGGCCACAGCGGCAGCGGCAATAAAGAGATCCGCCCCTTGACACGCCCTTTCAACCGCTTGCATCATCTCTTCGGCACTCTTAATCGCGATCGTCTCGACCCCTGCCGGAGGCGCAATCGCTACAGGTCCTGAAATCAAGGTCACCTCGGCACCTAAGTGTTGTGCGACTTGTGCAAGTGCATATCCCATCTTCCCGCTAGAGTAATTACTGATGTAACGTACCGGATCGATCTCTTCTACCGTAGGACCTGCGGTGATAACCACCCTTTTCCCGATAAGCGCCCCTTGCGGCTCACTATTCTCATCGTCGATCTCATCTGCCCCATCTACCATCTCCACCTCGATCTCTGCTCGACTATCAAAAGCAGCATCAGTTGCAGAACGTTGAAAAAAGGCAGTGACATGATCACGAATTTCTAGAGGTTCGGGCATTCTCCCTAATCCCACCTCCCCACAAGCTTGCGCACCACTTCCCGGGGTTAAAATATCGATTCCGGCAGCTGAAAGAGCCGCAATATTACGCTGAACAAAGGGATTCGCCCACATCAAGCGATTCATTCCCGGCGCTAACATAATGGGCTTTTCGGTGGCTAAAACGATTGCAGAGAGAAGATCTTCAGCAGACCCGGCGGCTAATCTTGAGATTAAGTTCGCACTTGCCGGGGCGATAAGAATAAGATCCGCCCAGCGAGCTAACTCAATATGCCCCATGCCCGCTTCATGAGCTGGATCTAAAAGATCGTAGACAACAGGATACCCCGAAACTGCCTGCAACGTTAAAGGAGTCACAAAACTGATGCCCCCACGACTCATCACAACCCGCACCTCATGCCCTAACTCTCTCAAGCGACGAACTAAGTCAGGGGATTTATATGCGGCAATACTTCCGCTCACACCTAAAACAATCTTCACGCCTCTCCTCCTATCTTCTCACACGGTTACATCGGCACAATATCAAACTGCTCAACGGGATAGAGCTCTTCTGGTTGCAGACGAATATTGGCATCGATCTGATTTTGAAGATCTGCAACACTATGCGCCTCTTCATCGAGAAGGCGTTCTATCACCTCCGGTGCTGCTAATACTAGAAACTCTTTAAGACTTGGGAAACGCTTACCATCTCGGATCAGCTCTCGAAAGATCTCAAAACAGACTGTAGCGCTCGTCTTCACATAACCATTGCCCTGACATTTAGGGCATGGCTCACAGAGTAATTGCACTAAGCTCTCACGTGTTCGCTTACGCGTCATCTGCACTAGACCCAGTGAGGTCACTTCACTAATGGAGGTACGGGCATAATCGTGGGAGAGATGCTCAGATAGCTCCTCTAAAACACCTTGACGATGCTCTTCACTCTGCATATCGATAAAGTCGATAATGATAATGCCGCCAAGATTACGTAGTCGCACTTGTCGTGCCAATGCTTGAGCAGCTTCCAAGTTTGTTTTATAGATCGTCTCTTCAAGATTACGATACCCGACAAAACCACCGGTATTGATATCGATCGTTGTCATCGCTTCGGTCTGTTCAATCATCAGATAACCACCCGATTTAAGATCGACTCGCTTCTCTAAGGCGAGATTAATCTCTCGCTCTGTATTAAAGAGATCCATAATGGCACGAGGCCCAACATAGTACTCAATTCGTTCTGTCATCTCCGGCAAAAAGCGTGTGGTAAAATCCATCATGCTCTTATAACCTTCCATGCAATCGATTCGTACTCGCTGAATATCTTTTGAGATATAATCCCGTAAGATACGGAGCTCTAGTGGAAAGTTCCCATAGATTAACTCCCCTACTTTTGCCGCAGGAATTCGCTCTTTAACATCTTTCCAAAGACGATTCAGAAACTGCATATCTGCGCGCAGGACCCAAGGATCAGCTCCTTCAGCTGCGGTTCTGGCAATATACGCCCCCGGGATCTCCGGTTGATAGCCTAAAAGGATACTCTTTAGACGGTCACGCTCCTCCTCATCTTCAATACGCACCGAAACACCGATCACATCAGAATCTGCTAGATAGACAAGATAGCAGGAGGGAATTGAGATCTGTGTTGTAATTCGTGCCCCTTTGGTCCCAAGGGGGTCACGAATCACCTGAACAATCAACTCTTGACCTTGATGTAGCAACTTAGTGATATCGATCGCTTCAGGATTACGTTTCGTTGGAACGCGCTGATTTCCGTCACCTTCTCTATTATCATCACAAGCATCTGGTTGATACTCACTACAGCTTGTCTGAATATCACTTACGTGAAGAAAGGCAGCACGATCGAGACCAATATCGACAAAAGCGGCTTCAAGACCTGGCAAAACACGAATAACGACCCCTTTATAAATATTGCCAACAAGGCCTCGCTTCTCATCTCGCTCAATTAATACTTCCTGGACCATCGCGTTACTGATCACCGCCGCTCTTGTCTCATTTGGCGTAATATTAATTAAGATTTCGTTATTATTCATTGTTATTTTGCTCGCTTTTCTAACATTTCAATCGCAGGTAGGACTTCCCCTTCTAACAACTCAAGGAAAGCACCCCCACCAGTGGAGATATAGGAGATCTGATCGGTCAACCCAAACGTCTCAATTGCTGCAACCGTATCACCACCGCCGGCAATTGAGAAAGCATCGCTCTTCGCAATTGCTTCTCCTAAAGCTTTTGTTCCATCGGCAAAGTTTTCAAACTCAAATACACCTACAGGACCATTCCAGACGATTGTCTTCGCTTTCATTAAAATTTGCTGATAGAGCTCACTTGTTTTGGGGCCAATATCCATAATCATATCATCTGGACCTACCTCATCAATGCCTTTTACCTCTGCTTTTGCTTCTGCAGAGAACTCCGTTCCTACAACAACATCGATAGGTAATGGGATCTCTTTCCCCTCTTCTTCTGCACGTTTAAGAAGCTTTTTCGCTTCTGGAACAAGATCCTTCTCTACTAAGCTTTTTCCAACTTTATAGCCTTTCGCTAAAAGCAGCGTATTAGTAATACCCCCACCGGTAATCAATTGATCAACCTTATCTAAGAGTGCATTTAAAACGGTTAATTTGGTGGAAACTTTTGCACCACCCACAATCGCTACCATCGGGCTCTCTGGATGGCTAATCGCTTTCGTTAATGCTGTTAACTCCTTCTCTAAGAGTAATCCTGCGGCACTCTCCTTTGCAAGCATTCCTACACCATAGGTTGAAGCGGCCTTACGATGAGCAGTTGCAAAAGCATCCATCACATAGACATCACAAAGATTGGCCATCTTTTGAGAGAGTGCGTCATCATTTGCTTTTTCACCTTTGAGGAAGCGAACATTTTCCAATAATTTCACTTCACCCGGTTGAATCTCTACCCCATTGATCCAGTTTTTAACAAGTGTCACCGGCTTACCAAGGCGCTCAGATAACCAAACGGCAGCCGGCGCTAGTGAAAACTCTTCACTCTCTTCTCCTTCTGTCGGTCGACCAAGGTGTGACATCACCATCACAGCCCCGCCCTTCTCTAAAATTGCTTCAATCGTCGGGAGAGCTGCCACTAAACGGGCATCAGAGGTGATCTCGCCATTATGGATGGGAACATTAAGATCTTCACGCACTAAGACTCGTTTACCCGCTAAATCTAAACTCTCTAATGTATTAAATTTCATATCTCTATCCTTATTCTTATTAGTTGATACTTCTAATGCTTCTAAATTTGATGCTTACAAATGTTAATGCTTACAAATGAGTTCTTCTAAATAGGTTCTATTCGATCTACTCACCCTCTTCTCTATAGAGGGAACTAGAGGGAATCGAGATAACGCTCCGCATCAAGTGCAGCCATACAGCCCGTTCCCGCAGATGTAATTGCTTGACGATAATTTGAATCCATCACATCACCAGCAGCAAAAACACCAGCAACAGAGGTACTAGTAGCATTACCATCAACTCCTGATTGAACAATGATATAACCATTTCTCATCTCAAGTTGCCCTGCAAAGATTTCAGTATTAGGCGCATGACCAATAGCGATAAAGACCCCCGGTACCGCAAGCTCTTTGGTCGATTCATCTTTCGTTGATTTTAGAACGACTCCTGTCACGCCAGCATCATCACCCTTAACCTCTTCTAAGGTCTGATCAAGATGTAATTCTATTTTCCCCGCTTCGACATTACGGTAAAGGCGATCAATTAAGATCTTTTCAGCACGGAAGGTATCGCGACGATGAACAAGATGAACTTTTGCCGCAATCTGACTTAAGTAGAGCGCCTCTTCAACAGCGGTATTTCCACCACCGACAACCACAACTTCTTGATCTCGATAGAAAAAGCCATCACAAGTTGCACAAGCAGAAACGCCGCGCCCAAGATATTGCGCTTCAGAGGGAAGCCCTAAATATTTAGCGGATGCTCCCGTTGCGATAATCAATGCATCACAACTATAGCTACCATTATCCCCCTCTAAGAGAAAAGGACGTTGAGAAAGATCAACCTGTTGAATATGATCGAAAAGGATCTCTGTACCAAAGCGCTCACAATGCTCGCGCATCTGATCCATCAATTGAGGACCCGTTAACCCCTCAGCGCCACCTGGCCAATTATCAATATCGGTAGTGGTCGTCAACTGCCCGCCCATCTGCATACCAGTAATCACCACAGGTTTAAGGTTAGCACGTGCAGCATAGAGTGCAGAGGTATAGCCTGCCGGTCCAGATCCTAAAATCACTAAAGGATGGTGTTGTCTACTCATATCATTTCCTTGTTGTAACAAGTTACAATTATCTAATAAAACAATTCTTATAAAACAGTGCTTATCAATATCTTTTATCAATATCTTCTATCGATAGAGGTTATCGATAACTTTAGCAGTAACGAGATCACATTAATACTCTCCCGCTCTCCATTTTTATCTAACTTTTTATCTAACTTTTTATCTAACTTTTTATCTAACTTTTTATCTAACTTTATCGAACTCTTGCACCTAGTTTTCACTAGGTGTCCTATCGAATGCTTAACACTACATTATACATTAAAAGTTCCACTCAAGAGCTGTCGTTCGGCTGTAACACCGATTAAATATTGGTATCTCTCTCATCAACAAGGAATCGTGAGAAATAATAGGAGTTAATGAAGTTCGATGAAGTCTGATGAAGTCTGATAAAAGAGATAACAGATGATAAAAGAGCCCAGGAGCAAGAAAAACAAAAAAAGAGTATCTAAAACAGCTAGATACCCTTCTCCATCTTCATATCGATCTGAATCTTATAATAAATCTTATAACGGACTCATACCGGCGTTATTTTTTAACGTTGCGCTTTAATTCTTAACCAATCACGCATCAATTTTTTCTGTTCCCGTTGAGTGTAAGGCTGCTTCACATTAAGGAGCTCCAATTGCTCCTTTGAAGGATAGAGCGTCGGATCGTTAAGCAGATCCTGATCAACAAACTCAAAGGCCGCCTCATTAGAAGTGGCATACTCCACATAATCTGCCGCGCGTGCATTCACTTTCGCATCTAAAAGATAGTCGATAAAAGCGTATGCCTCATCAACATTTTTAGCATCTTTTAAGATTGCAAGCTGATCAAACCAAAGAAGCCCACCCTCTTTAGGAATAAAATACTCAATCTCAACACCGGCATTCGCCTCTTTTGCTCTTGCTTTTGCTAGATAGAGATCTCCTGACCAACCGAGTGATAAGCAAGCATCGCCATTGGCCATCGCATTGATATATTCAGAGGAGTGAAACTTAGTGATATAAGGACGAATAGCTTGTAATACCTCATTCGCTTTAGCCAAATCTGCATCAGATGTACTCTCTGCCGGTAGCCCTAAATAGCGCATCACCATCGGGTAAAACTCACTCGGGGAGTCAACAATATAGATACCACAACTTGCCAATTTTGAAGCATATTCTGGATTAAAGAGAAGCTCCATTGAATCTAGTGGTGCGTCTGGCACTAACTCTTTAACTTTATTGACGTTGTAGGCAATCCCCGTTGTTCCCCACATGTAGGGAACTGAATACTCTATCGCCCCGGGCAGCTCATCTAACCGCTCTTCCACAAAGGGCCAGATATTGTCGATATTTTTAAGTTTATCACGATCAATCTTCTGAACTGCATCTGCTTGTACCATATAGATTAAGGTGTAATCAGAAGGTACCACAATATCGTAACCTGAGTTTCCTGTTAACGTTTTTGCCAAAAGCACTTCATTACTATCGAAAGTGTCATAAATCACCTTGATGCCGGTCTTATCTGTAAATTCAGTAATCAGCTCAGGATCGATATAATCTGTCCAGTTATAGACACGAACCTCCTGCGCATTAACGGTATGACTACCAAATAAGAACCCTAAGGATAAAAGAGTTGCAAGCTTAAGTTTTTTCATCACTTTATTGATCTCCTATAAAGTGGGTAGACATAAAAGAAGCGGTTGATTATCACTCAACCGCTCTTAACTTATATCATACTTGAGGGAAAAGGCTATCTATTGCTCACGATAACTCTACCGCCCTCATTGAGTCATTAATCGACTTTGTAACTATCGTGACATGATTTACAGGTACCACCTAATTTACCCATTTGTGCCGCTAAAGTCTTCTTCTCTCCAGCTGCTTCAACCATCACATCACTCTCTTGAATAAATGCGGCTAATTTTTTATCAAAATCTGCGCGCTCTTCAACAATTTTTGGGCTAGCATTTGAGCCTTCATAAGTTCCATCAACAAAGGTCGCACCAACTGCTTTTGCCATCTCATTGATACGCTTAGCTGCTGCAACTGCCTCTTCTGGATTATACTCAATCTCACCTTTTAACATTCCACCGAGAATGCCCATATTCCAACCTGCAACTTTAAATGCAGCTTGACGATAATCGATCACTTTTTCGCTATCGACATCTGCCATAGAAACGCCCATCGTTGATACTGCTAAGATCGCAGCAAGTGCTAATTTTTTCATTAACTTCTCTCCTTATTAATAATTTTCCGGCATCTCTTTCCGATCAATCATCCAAATCAATCATCTATCAATGATAGATCTCAATAAGATCCGTTATCCCTATTATATCGTAAATAAATATTTAATATAGCACTCATTATATGATTTTCTATTATATTAACAAGCGCTAAGACAACCTCTTTATAATAATCTCTAGTTATAATCTCTAGTTTATTATTTTCTTTATATGACCGTCTCTAATTTTTACCACTCTTTACATCTATTTCTACATCGCTCTTTCTGTAGTAGTGATTCAAGCGATCTAAGTTAATTCAAGTGATTTGAGAACCTTTAACGACGCTAATGGTTTCTCTTCTTCAATGCTAAATAGAGAAAGAGTAATGATGCGCCTCCCAATGAGAGAATCATCCAGAGCGAACTCTCCTCAAACTTCAATAAAAGCGCTAAAAGAAAGACCGCACCAATACCTCCGTAGATTCGCCGAACAGTTGAGTCATGCTCCAATTTAGCCAAACGAGTCCACTCATTATCTGCTAAATTAACCTTCAATTTCCCTTTTGCCGCTTGCTGTAACGTCAGCTGACCATTTTGCATCAGGTCAGGCAATTGCTCTATCCAGATCGGGATATCTCGACGATAACGGGATACAATCGCTTTGGGCCCCCGCTTCTTCTTCACAAACTCCACTAAATAAGGTTTTGCTGTTGCCCATAAATCGAGCTCAGGATAGAGTTCTCGCCCTAATCCCTCGATTGCAAAGAGGGTCTTTTGCAATAGCATCAATTGAGGCTGCATCTCCATCTTAAAGCGACGCGCCGTTTGAAAAAGGGAGAGAAGAAAGGCACCAAATGAGATATCTTTTAAGGGCTTATTGAAGATCGGCTCACAAAGAGAGCGAATCACTGCCTCAAAATCTCCCACAGAGGTATCGGGAGGAACCCAGCCCGATTCAACATGCAACTCAGCAACCTTTAGATAATCTCGATTAAAGAAAGCTAAAAAGTTGCTTGCTAAGTAGTGCTGATCCTCTTCATTTAAAGTGCCGATAATACCAAAATCAAGTGCGATATAGGTTGGATCAGCGGGATTACTCACATCGACAAAGATATTGCCAGGATGCATATCTGCATGGAAAAAACTATGCTCAAAGACTTGGGTGAAGAAGATATCGACACTACGCTGCGCCAGAAGCGGAATATTGACACCAAGCTCCTTTAACGTTGCAATATCGCCAACAGGCACCCCTGAAATGCGCTCCATAACCAAGACATTTTTACGCACATAATCGAGATAGATCTCCGGCACATAGAGAATCTTAGAATCCCGAAAGTTCTCCCTCAATTGCGCCCCATTAGCCGCTTCAATCGTTAGATCAAGCTCATTGAGAATAGTTTTTGCATGCTCCTCAACAATCTCAACAGGACGCAAACGCTTACCATCAGGATAGTAACGCTCTATCATAAAGGCTAACACCTCCATGATCGCAATATCGCGTTTGATCACCTTCTGAATATCAGGACGAACAACTTTTACCACAACTTCTTGCCCATTATGCAATAGCGCACTATGGACTTGTGCAATAGAAGCGGCGGCCATCGGCACTTCATCAAACTCTTTAAAGATCTCCATTAAAGGCTTATCAAAAGAGCGCTCAATAATATCGATTAAGACATCTGTCGGAAAAGGTTTAACCTGATCCTGTAGTTTTACAAGCTCGACAACAATCTCCCGATCGAGCAGATCGTAGCGTGTTGAGAGAGCTTGACCTAACTTAATAAAGGTGGGCCCTAATTGCTCTAATGCTAAACGAATGCGAACCGGTAACGCTGTTCCCTTATGTGCATTAAAGAGGGAGAGTAGAGGCTTAAGAAAACGCAAATGACGCAATCCCGGCATCATAAAGGCAAGATCATAGAGGCCAAAGCGTAAAAAGATCCACCAAATCTGAATCATTCGCAAACTACGAGCAATCATCAAAGCATCCTTATTTTATAAATGTAACAAGTATCACGCGACACAAAAGTAGATAGGGAGTGAATTGAGATTCACCCCCTCCTCAACTCTGCTCTAATAGACAAATCCTCGATGAATCGCAACAATACCGCCAGTCAAGTTTTTATAATCAACCTCATCAAAACCTGCTTCTAGCATCATATCGCGCAACTCTTCTTGCGGCGGATGCATCCGGATCGACTCAGAGAGGTAACGATAGCTATCACCATCACTTGCGATCAAGTGCCCCATTCTAGGAATAATTTGGAATGAGTAGAAGTCATAAACAGTTGCCAATCCAGGAACAACCGGCTTAGAAAACTCTAATACCAAGAGTCGGCCCCCCGGCTTTAAGACCCGGCGCATCTCTTTTAAAGCCTTCATCTTATCAGTCACATTGCGAAGACCAAAACCGATTGTCACAAGATCAAAGGTAGCATCTTCGAAGGGGATCTCTTCAGCGTTGATCTGTTTAAATTCAACATTTCCAACAATCCCTTCATTGATAAGACGCTTACGCCCCTCTTCTAGCATCGACTCATTAATATCAGAGAGAACCACCAATCCCTCCGAGCCAACACGCTTACTCAAACGCTTTGTTAGATCTCCCGTACCTCCAGCAAGATCAAGAACTTTCTGCCCCTTACGAGCGCCTGATAATGAGAGCGCACTATTTTTCCATAAGCGGTGAATACCAAAGCTCATCACATCATTCATCACATCGTAACGGCTAGCAACTGAGTGGAAAACCTCCGCCACCTTAGCCTCTTTCTCATCACGATCTACGGTTTGATAACCAAAATGGGTTTTTTCTTCCGACATATCTCTCTATCCTAAAATAATGATTCTGAAATGATACCAAAATCTCACTTTCTCTGTCTGATAAAAGGCAGATCTATTGATCATAAAAGGGGGCGTAAGAAGCACGCCCAAAAATTTCTAGCACCCCCTCAATGCTAGGGCGCTTACCAAACCAAAACTCAAATGCGTAAACCCCCTGCTCAATGAGCATCCCTAATCCATCATAAGCCGCTCTCCCCCCTTCCGAGAGAAGATACTCCATAAAAATGGTTGGCTGGTCACCATAAACAAGATCATAACCAATAGTGTGAGAACTGATCACGCCGGCAGGTAGTGGCGGGAACTCATTTTGTAAAGAGGCACTTGTCCCATTAATAATCAGATCAAAACTCCCCATCAAATCATCTCGCTCTACGGCCTTAATCTCTCCTAAATGGGAAAACTCTCCTGCTAACATTTTCGCTTTAGAAAAAGTGCGATTCGTGATGATGAGTGATGCGGGCTTGTGACTTAAAAGCGGCCCTAAAATCCCTCTAACCGCTCCGCCAGCACCTAATACCAAGATGCGCTTACCGGTAATATCGATCCCCTTGATCTCTGTAATATCTCTTAGCAGTCCGATCCCATCACTATTATGACCTGTAATCGAACCATCTTTCTCGATACGAATCGTGTTAACTGCCTTCGCCTCTTCCGCCTCAATTGTTAAGCGATCACAATAGGGCATCACAACCTCTTTAAAGGGCACGGTAATATTTGCACCTACAATCCCCTTCCCGATCCATTCTCTCAAACTTGTCTCAAATTGAGGAAGCGTTGTTAATACTTTTAAATAATCGAGCTCAATATCGACATTTTTTCCAAATTGCATCTGCATCTCTGGTGATTTTGATTGTGCAACGGGATTACCAAAAATAACTGCCAACTTCTTTTGACTATTTTGCATATGTTACTCCCCTCTAAAAAAGAGTTTATCGAGATCTGTTAAGGCTAAGGTGCGCCATGTCGGTCTTCCATGATTGCATTGACCTGCGCGCTCAGTACGCTCCATATCACGCAGTAATGCATTCATCTCCGGCAATGTTAAACGCCGATGATGGCGAATAGCGCTATGACAAGCCATCGTAGAGAGGATCTCATTGAGATGTTCTGTAATTTTTTGACTCGATCCATATTGATCGAAATCGTGAAGAACCTCTATCACCAACTTCTCAATATCCGCACGAATCAGGCTTGCCGGCACTTCTCGCACCACGATACTATTATGACTTAAAACCTCAATGATTAACCCCAAATCTTGTAGCTCTTTCTGAAACTCTTCAACTAACGCAATCTCATGACTTGAGACATCGATCGGCTTTGGAATCAAGAGTGCTTGACGAATAATCCCCTCTTCTGTAGCAATCGCATTCTTAAATCGTTCATAGATAATTCGCTCATGCGCTGCATGCATATCGACAAGCACGAGTCCCTGTCGATTTTCTGCCAAGATATAAGCCTCATGCAACTGTCCTAATGCATAGCCTAAAGGCGCTTCATCAGGATCGAGCCCTGATGCTTGCTCTTCCTGAGAGGCGTTCAATTTTGCTAAATCACCTCCTGATTGAAGCTCTCCATTACTGCCGGTACTCACGCCATAAGATGCTTCAGTACTTCCTATTAAAGGTGTCAAATGCTCTGTCGATGCGCCAATCGCCTCATAAAGATTGACCGGTTTATAACTCTTTGCCGGAGGCGCACCAAAAGAGAAACCTTTCTGACCGCTAGAAGCTATTGATGACCCTAATGATGCTAATGACGAGAACCCCTTTGAGCCCTCATCCTCTAACGTGGCAACGACAGGGAGACTCTCATGCCCCTCTAGAACTTCAGGTTGTGAGATAACATGATTGAGCGTACTAAAGAGAAAGTCATGAACCATTCTTGATTCACGAAACCTCACCTCATGCTTTTGAGGATGAGCGTTCACATCCACAGCCGCAGCATCGAGCGTTAAATAGATGACAAATACTGGATGCTTATCGCTATACATCACATCACGATAAGCTTGTCGAATAGCATGCGCTACCAGACGATCTTTCACCATACGTCCATTCACATAAACATATTGCCAATCATTGTTATTGCGAAAAAATGTCGGTTTTGCTAACCATCCCTCAATCGTTAAGGTGCGGGTGGTGTCATAATCATCAAGCGGGATCTTCTTCGTATGACTAAAGTGAAAGCTCTCTGCCAAAAACTCCTGATTAAATACCGCAGCAATGCGATTCTGCTGCTCTTCCAAAGTCTCAGCTCGAGGTAGCGAGAATTGCTCACGACCATTATGGATTAAGGTGAATGCAATATCATAACGAATGAGTGCTAAACGCTTCACTAAGGTCTCAATATGGCTATATTCTGTCCGTTCAGTTCGAAGAAATTTACGTCTTGCCGGCACATTAAAAAAGAGATCTCTCACCTCTATTCTCGTCCCCTCTAAGAGAGAGGCCGGCATCGGCTCCTCCCCTAAATCATCCCCCTTCCCATCAACACGGTAGGCATACTCTGCCCCCCGCTCTCGAGAGATTAAAGTCAAGCGTGAGACTGCCGCAATACTAGGAAGCGCCTCCCCTCTAAACCCTAAGGTTGAAACCTCTACCAGATCTTCCGGCGAGCGAATTTTACTTGTGGAATGACTCGACAGTGCCAAATTAAGGTCATCTTTCGCAATGCCATGACCATTATCTTGTACAATAATATGATCGATTCCGCCACCCTTAATATCGATGGTAATCTCGGTTGCTCCAGCATCAATACTATTTTCGACCAACTCCTTCACAATAGAAGCAGGTCTCTCAACCACCTCTCCGGCGGCGATCTGATTGATGACGTGAGGTGCTAATTTAGCAATACGTCGACTCATAAACTCTCTCCTTCGCTCATATTCACTCATGCTCTCCCAAATAAGAAGAAACGCCTGGCTAAATAATAACCAGGCGTCTCCATTTTATCAGATTATAGGGAGCTTACCTCAATCCTGTCTGTACCTTCTCCATCATCTCTTCAAGATGATTAAGCGTCAATACCGGCAAGACATCAATCTGCGTTCTATCTTCACCGATAGGGTTGATCCGTATGTAGTAAACCTCCCCTTCGGGATCATCTTTACTAAAGAACCAGAAGCGACGTTTTTTAACTGTCCGTCCAACACGTAATGTATTGATATCAGCATACTGCTCTAATACATTATATTTAACTCCATCATTTAAAATATCAGCAACCTGTTCCCAGACGGCATCCTGTGAACGATTTTTAATAATGAGTCGTGTCCCTTCCCGATCAGTGACGGGAAGACCCTGCTTTCCCATGGCACTACTGCCATCACCTCCTAATCTTGCCGCAAGGCGTGCAATAAACTCCGCCTCCAGTTCAGGATCTTTAGGAGCATCTACCCATCGATGGAATTGGTCATCATTTCCAGTTGCTTCATCCTTCATCGCATAGTGTGTCACAAAAATTAGCGTTCGATCACCATCACGCTCTAAACGAATCTTAAATTTATCTCTCGATGATGAACCTAAGAGATTACTTGCAACACGCTTAATTAAACCACGGATAAATCCTTCTGGGACATCCGCTTGATTTTCAGCCCATTTTGTCTCAATAAGACCCGCTTCAGGACTTTGAGATTCCACCTCTAACCCTAACTGTCTTAAGAGTTGATGTACCTGCTGCCAAACAAAATCAGGAGTGTGACCTGTATTGATCCAGCGGCGACCATTTTCTGCCTCAATGAATGTAATACTCTCTCCAGCAGTAGGCAATACCTTCGAGGCTGCTTGCTTCTGATAATTACGATATTCCTTGAGGGTCGTTGCAGCTTCAACATTGGTTTCTGTCTGCTTCACTAAACTAGGAGGATACTCTAAAGGATTAACTTGCGATGATTTCAAATAACGCAAATTATCTCTCGACTGCACATTCTGCGTAGAACACCCGCTGATAACCAAGCCTGATAGCACTACTGCGAACACTATTTTTTTTGTGTACATGAACCAACCTTTACTGAATAAAATTCTTGCCATCGTATCGTAATTATAAACGATCGCCTATACCTATTCCTTGAATTATAACCGAAAAAAAAGTGTGCTGCCCTTTTCTCTTCTACTTAATTCTATTCATAAATCACTAATCATACAATAAATTAGAGAAGTCCTGCACTCTTCATCGCTTCACGTACTGTTAAATGATACTGTTTATCGAGCGGAACTAATGGGAGGCGAATTCCGGCATGAATACGATTCATCTGCTGAAGCGCCCATTTAACTGGAATAGGATTTGCCTCTAAAAAGAGAACATGATGAAGCTCTTTGATCTTATCGTTGATCTCATAAGCACGCTTCTCATCCCCTGCTAAAGCAGCTTCCATCATCTCATGCATCATCAATGGCACAATATTTGCCGTAACAGAGATTACCCCTTTTGCCCCGGCTAATACACACTTAGCAGCGATACCATCCTCTCCTGTTAAGATATCGATCTTATCACCTACGCGACGAACTAATTGCTCTACACGCTCGAAAGTACTCGCCTCTTTAATCGCAACAATATTTTTAAGATTTGCTAATTTTTCAACAGTATCTGGCAAAATATCAGATGCTGTACGCCCCGGTACATTGTAGAGAATTTGTGGAATATCTACAGTCTCGGCAATCAACTTAAAGTGTTGATAGAGCCCCTCTTGTGGTGGCTTATTGTAGTAAGGCGCAACTAAGAGACAAGCATCGGCACCATCTTCAGCCGCCCAATGGGTTAAGCGAATCGCCTCTTCTGTAGAATTGCCACCTGTTCCTGCAATCACAGGAACCCTCCCACGAACATAACCAACAACTCGTTTGACAACCTCACGATGCTCATCGAAGTTAATTGTCGCAGACTCTCCTGTTGTACCTACCGCAACAATCGCATCTGTCTTATTTTCAATATGAAATTCAACCAATTTTTCAAATGAATCATAATCAATACGACCATCCGGAAACATCGGGGTGACTATCGCGACAATACTACCACCAAACATAATTCTCTCCTTATCAAATTTAATACAGGGGCTTTTCAATGAGCTCCCTCCATCTCGTCCTTCTCTTAACTATTACATAGATTGCGTTATGCAGCTATTTCTACTTTTACGATCTGCTACTTTATCTATCGACATCTAGTAATAGTAGGCTATCTCTACTCTATTTCGATACTCTATCCGTATCTTTTTCACGATCCTTCAACAGAACAGAGACCGGCGCATGATCTGAAGGGCGTTCCATCGCTCGATACTCCAAATGAACTTTAGAGGTCACAAATCGTCGACTCACTACTGTTGATAATAATAGATGATCAATCCGAATACCACTGTTTTTCTCAAATCCATTCTGACGATAATCCCACCAAGTAAAGAGGCCTGCCGGTTGCGCTTCTATTCTCAAAGCATCGATTAACCCTAAATCGAGAAGTTGAAAGAAAGCTTCTCGCTCTGCGTCAGTGCAGAGCACCTTTCCTTTCCAGCTCTTAGGATCATGAACATCATCATCGGTAGGGGCAATATTGAAATCCCCTATCACGATAAGTTCCGGATAGATCTGAAGCTGCGCCTCAATAAACGCCTTAAAATGTTGTAACCAATTTAACTTATATTGATATTTATCAGAATCGGGGCTCTGTCCATTAGGAACATAGGCATTAATCACTCGAACGCCATTGATCGTTGCGCTAATGACACGCTTCTCACTATCCTCAAATCCTGGAAGATCAAAGAGAATATCACTCATCGGAAAGCGAGATAATAGCGCCACACCATTATAGGTGGGCTGCCCATTAACTGCAGCGTGATAACCCAATGCTTCACAAGCTTCTAAGGGGAATTTTTCTGAAACTGATTTGAGCTCCTGTAGCCCCACCACGGTAGGAGAGACCTCTTTTAAAAACTGCTCTAAATGGGCTAAACGAACATTGACTGAGTTAACATTCCAAGTAGTTATTTTCATTCTATTATTTAATCTCTATCTCTTTAAACATAAGTTATATTGTAGCGCATTCTACGTAACTCTCCCTAAAAGCGAAAGAGATAAAAAAAGGGTTCCT
>SJXN01539649.1:0-18019 GCA_006408545.1 Alcelaphus buselaphus | reverse complement strand
TTAACAATATGATGCGCGCCTCAGGGCATCCGCGAAAAGCGATGTATACCATGTTGCTAACGCTATTGATCAATCTTATTTTAGCGCCACTTTTTATCTATGTTTTAGAGTGGGGGATTAAAGGTGCCGCTATCTCCATTGTGCTTTCGATGGTGGTAGGGACTATTTTTGTGATGGCTCACTTTATGAGGCGCTCAACACTATTACGGTTTCGACTTGCAAAGATTCGTTACAACTGGTCTATTACGAAAGCGGTGCTAAGTATCGGGATGTCTCCCTTTATTATGAATGTGGTCTCAGCGGCTATTATCTTTATCATGATTCGTCAGGTAAAGGTTTATGGGGGATCGATCGGTGTTGCGGCTTATACGATTGCTAATATCACCTTAATGTTGGTGGTGTTAGTACTTTTAGGGTTAACGCAGGGAATGCAGCCTATTGTGGGGTATAGCTATGGTGCGGGTGCATTTGATCGTTTAAGGGAAGCGCTTCTTTATACCATTAAGGTTGGTATCTGTATCGGTTTGATCGCCGCTATTATTGGAGTCTTTTTCCCGGCATTGGTGGTAAAACCCTTTAATCCTTCTGAAGAGTTGGCATTAGTGACAATGAGCTCAATTCGAATTGTGACCATACTCTTTCCGCTAGTCGGCTTTCAGATGGTGGTGACAATCTTCTTTCAGAGTATTGGGATGGTCGGGCACTCGATCTTCTTAAGTTTAAGTCGGCAGATTATCTTTCTGATTCCAGCGCTCTTTATCTTGCCAAGTTTAGTTCCTCATTGGGGCTTTCCTGAAATTGATGGTGTTTGGGCGGCTATTCCAACTGCTGACTTTCTTTCAGCATTCTTGGCAGGATTGCTCTTATGGTTACAATTACGTGAGTTTAAAAAGATGAGATTAAGAGGGGAGATCAATGAGAAGGGATAATCGAACGAGTAGAGATAATAAAAATGTGAGCCGTAATAGCGTCGCAGATGAGAAGCATCTCTCTTCAAA
The DNA here is from genome assembly GCA_006408545.1 of Alcelaphus buselaphus. Taxonomy (NCBI): domain Eukaryota; kingdom Metazoa; phylum Chordata; class Mammalia; order Artiodactyla; family Bovidae; genus Alcelaphus; species Alcelaphus buselaphus. Next base: position 17,021 of record SJXN01539649.1, on the reverse strand, counting down.
AAAGGGGAGTGGGCGTAAGATTCTCAATCGTGATTTTCAGAAGATGAGCTATTCGAGAATGATCTTCTCCGGTTTAGGCAATTTAGTATTACTGGTGATCTGTTTTTGGATTCATTGGAGTCTTGGGGTTCTCTTTATGATCTTCTGGCTCTTTATCCTTCCCTATCTTGATATGCGACGCCTGCGCCGTTATGAGGCAGAAAATCCCACGCCTCTTCCATCGAAAGACTCTTTTGATGATACCGACTTTGTAGGTGGGCAGGGAGAGAGTGAGGAGGAAGATCGCTGGAGATCATGGGATGATTGGGATGCATGGGTTAAGGAGTCAGACGCTCACTCAAGCGGTGAAGTTGAAGGTAAAGAGGGGAAGCGTGATTCAGAAGGTAAGAGGGAATCTGTTGAACAGATAGAAAAGGGGCGAAAGTAATCAGCCCCTAAGTACTCTTTCTTATAGTTGTTTCTCTCTTATGGTCATTTCTCTTATAGTGATTTGTGCTATCGATAATCCTTGGGAGATACTTCACTACTCTCTACTCATAGAACCTCTACTCATAGAACTTCTAATCATAGACCCTCACTCATTGATTCTTACTGATAGATCTCTTCATCATCCATCTCTTCCATCTCGATCGCTTCAATCTCTTCAATGGCGCGAATTTGATCTGCACTCATAGGCGAATCATTTTCGTTGATCTCTTCAACCTCTTCGATAAAGAGCTCTTCGTTATAAGCAGCGCAGTGAGCAAACCCCTCTTCAAATCGAGGATCATCAATTTTTCCCATCAAATTCTCAATAAAAGGGAAATCGGACTCTTCAATATTGGCATAGGAGAGTTTGCCACTGAGTGCCACAATTAAAAACTTCTCTTCTCGTTTATCAAGAGGAATGGTGGGAAGGTTATCCCGATAGACATTAGCGACACATTGGCAATAATCATCGTTGGCGATCTCCTCTTGTTGACAGTAGAAAAGATATGCATTTGCAATTCGATCGGCAGGAGTCTCCTTCACTTTCCCTTTTGCTTCTGTAATAGAGGAGAGTGATAAGAGCGTGATGAGAGTTAAGAGAGTTGCTTGTAATGTTGATCGAGTTATTAATCGAGCTAACGATGCCATCATAAATAGATCCTTATCTAAATTTTACCCTAGTCAGTTGTTTATTATCATTATTGTTTAATGCCGATACTAATGCCAATATTAATGCCAATATTACTCTAATTTCCGCGCTGATTATAAGATCACCCCATTATGATCATCTCATTATAAAACCTGATCACTATAACGCCTTTAATTTAAAGGGCTTATTAAAATCCCTGTTCAAATCACTATTAAAAAACCATTAAAAAATCATTAAAAAGTTTTGTGGAATGTTTCTATTAGGTGCAACTTAATCTGGCGGTTCGATTTAGTGTAGTCGATTGTATCAGCGATCGCAATGTGAAGCAGTTGAGTACGTTATTTCTGCTTGAAGGTTTTGATTGCCGTCTCTTTAGTGATTTTATCAGCCAAGACTAAGATCTTATAGGATCGTCGCTTCACTACGAAATTTCATTACGAATCTTCATTACGAGTCTTTATTACGAATTCTCATTATAAGTTTTTTATAATAAATACTACACTATAAACGCTTTATGATGAGCTCTTTATGACGAACATCTTTGTGGTGAGTAATTTGTGAGGCGTTCTTCCTTATGACTTCTCTTTTTCATAAAAGCTTTCGATCTCTGCAATCGGTTTTAAGCGCATAATCCCTTTATCTACAGCAATGAACGAATGGGAGAGAAAGAGTGCTTCTTTCACATTGTGGGTCACATAGAGGATGGGAATATTAAAGCGATCGGGAATTTCAATAAGGTAGCTTAAAATCTCCTCTTTTCTGGCTTGGTCAAGTGCTGAGAGAGGCTCATCCATTAACAAGATATTAGGGGAGCTCAGTAGAGCACGACCGATAGAGATTCGTTGTTTTTCTCCCCCTGAGAGATAAGCGATTCGTTTTTTGAGAAGAGGTTTAATTCCAAGAAGGGTCACAATATCTTCAAAGAGTAGATCATCTTGCGCTTTCATCCCATAGTGAAGGTTTTTTTCAACAGAGTAGTGGGGAAAGAGTGTTGGATCTTGAAATACATAACCGATACCCCGTTTATGAATCGGGAGGGAGATCTTCTTATGGGTATCTAATATAGTTTTATCGTTGATCTCAATAACGCCTTCTTGAGGTGTCATCTTGCCGGAGATAAAGTTAAGAAGGGTGGTTTTTCCAGATCCTGATGGCCCGAAGATAGAGGTGATTCCTTTAGGGGGAAGTGTCAAATCAGCTTGAAAAGTAAAGTCTTGGAATCGATGGGTAATATCTATTTTAATCATAAGATGGTGACTCTTGTTTACAGGTCCAATTGAATGAATGCCAAGAATTTATGCCAAACCTAAGCGCTTTTTATGGGCTCGCTGAAGTGCTTCAGAGAGAATAAGCGCAACAAAGGAGATCGCAATGGCGATAATACAGAGCCGCATTGTCTCTGCTTCTTGGTTCGGTGTTTGGATAAGGGTATACATCGCTAGCGGTAATGTTCTTGTCTCTCCCGGAATATTAGAAACGAAGGTGATCGTTGCGCCAAATTCTCCGAGTGAACGAGCAAATGCGAGGACTACGCCGGCAATAATTCCCGGCATTGAGAGGGGGAGTGTTACGGTAAAGAACATCTTAAGTCGTGATGCACCAAGGCTACGAGCTGCAAACTCTAAATTGCGATCAATAGATTCAAAACTGATCCGTATCGCACGAACTAAGAGGGGAAAAGAGACTACGGCAGAAGCAAGAGCCGCACCTTTCCAGTTAAAACTAAAGGAGATACCAAAAACTTGATCGATCCATTTTCCAACATAACCATTTTTACCCATGGTAATCAGAAGAAGATAACCGATCACTACTGGAGGAAGAACGAGTGGGAGATTGATAAAGCTATCGAGGATCGTTTTCCCTTTGAAGTTTTTTCGGGCAAGTATCCAAGCGCATAAAATGCCGATCGGAAGGCTTGCTGCAATAGCGACACCGCCAATTTTAAGACTTAATAGAATGATTGACCATTCATACTCTGATAAAAACATCAATAGAGTCCTCTAGTTGAGTTAACTTAAGATGGAAATGGATTATAGAAATCTTGTTAAATCTCATTGTCGAGATACGATAGGGGTGCAAGAGATTATAGAGAATGGGAGATCATAGATATATATAGAGAGATATAAAAAAACATATTCACATAGGTTAAGGGGGACCTATGTGAATATGTAGGCTCTACCAGCAATCAGAGATGATTTTAAAGAGAGACTCTAAATGCATGGTATTTTTTACTGTTCATCCCATCTTATTGTTTGATTAACCCTGCTACCATTGTAGAGCAGGGCTTAGGAGAACATTAATATTGATTATCTCTACAAGTGTCTCGTCATCTTTTGAGATCACTCTCGTATCGATCCCTTACTTTTTCGTAGGTACGGCAAAGCCATACTTTTTGAAGATTGTTGCTGCATCATCACTTAAAAGATAGTGATAGAAACCTTCTACCGCAGGATTTGCTTTATCTTTTATGATTGCGATAGGGTACTCAATAGGCTCATGAAGATCCTCAGGGAAAGTTGTGACAGTTTTAACCTTTTGGCTAATACTCGCGTCAGAGGAGTAAACAACCCCTAAGTCAGCCTCTTTAACCTCAACAAGAAGAAGAGCTGCACGAACGTTTTGTGCTGCTGCAACTCTTGGCTCAACTGTTTTCCAAACACCTAATTTCTCAAAAGACTCTTTTGCATAGAGACCTGCCGGAACATGGTCAGGATCGCCTAGTGCGATACGAGTTTTTGCCAGCGCATCTTTCCAAAACTCATTGGATGAGAAGTCAACTTTATACTCAATAGGATTTTCATTAAATGTAATGAGCGCCAACTCATTTTTTACAATATTGGTGCGTGTTGCATTATCGAGAAGATCTTTCTCCTCAAGATAATTCATCCAGCTCTGATTAGCGGAGATGAAGATATCTGCCGGTGCGCCTTGCTCAATTTGGCGTGCTAAGTTAGAAGAGGAGTCATAGAGTGCTTCAATCTCATCCTTTTTATCCTCTTTTTGGTAAGCGACTTTGATCTCATCGATTGCATTTTGTAATGATGCTGCAGCAAAGAGCGTGATATTCTCTGCGCTAGCGAAGACGCCTGTAGTTGCTAAGATTAGGGTAAGTGCTGTTTTTTTGAATTTTAACATAGTATTCCTTAAGAACATTGAATAGGTGATTAAAGATCGGATTCTCCGACAAACTCTTTTTCTATGAGGTTCTCTCTATGGGTGAATAATCTGTTAAGAAAGAGGCGATAGATGGATCATTAGATAATAAGACTAATTAAGACTTATTAAGACTTATTAAGACTAATTAGAAATAGACCTATTAGAAATAATACGATTAATTATCACTATTAGTAATTACCCAAAGTAACTAGATGAAGAGATTGAGGATCCTATCTATCAGCTATTTAGGAGATCTGCCTTTGGGAATCGGGACTAAAGAATTGCCACTAAAAGTCTCTATTAAAGGTGGACTTAAGATTCAAAGAGAATTTGCTTTCATGGATTGGGGTATAATGTGCTGATAAAAATGGGCATAAGATCAATAAGCGTGTTAAAAACAGTTAATGATCATCATGCATGGTGATTAATTATATATGTTTATCATCAGCTCTCGATAGAGCATTGCAGATGATCGGAGATTATTGATGATAGCTCACATATTACTAATTACAGATTACAAATTAACAAATTATAGATTACTAACCTATTACGTAAAAGATTGAGGCAGAGAATGTTAAAAAAGCAAGCACCTAAATTATTATGGCAACACTTCATGGAGATGAGTGCAATTCCTCGTCCCTCTAAAAAAGAGGAGAAGATTCGCACTTTTTATAGAGATTATGCGGAGCAGAAGGGGTTTGCTTATCGTGAAGATGAGATCGGTAATATTGTGATTGAAAAGCCGGCAACACATGGATATGAAGATGCGCCGAAAATCATACTGCAGGGCCATATCGATATGGTTTGTCAAAAACGGGAGTCGAGCGATCATAATTTTGATGAAGATCCGTTACAACTACAGGTAAAAGGTGATTGGCTCTATGCGACGGATACAACTTTAGGGGCCGATAATGGTATTGGTGTTGCGGCAGCGGTTGCTATTTTAGAAGATGAGAGCGCAGAGCATGGGCCGTTAGAGGTGCTTTTAACGGTAGATGAGGAGCAGGGAATGGGAGGCGTTCGCCATCTTCAGCCCCATTGGCTTCAAGGGGAGTATCTATTAAATCTGGATAGTGAAGAGGAAGGTGTCTGTATTGTTGGTTGTGCCGGTGGCGTTGATATTGTTCTGACAAAGCCGCTCCATTTTGATCAAGAAGCGCGTGGCCTCTTTTATGAAGTGGTTGTCGAAGGGCTGCGCGGTGGTCACTCGGGGATCGATATTGATAAAGAATTAGGAAATGCTAATCAACTTTTAGCAGAACTCCTCGTTGATTATGTGCATCAATCAGCACTTCGTTTAGCTCTTTTTGAAGGTGGGACATTACGCAATGCGATTCCTCGTTCAGCGCGAGCAGTTGTCGCTATTCATGAAGCGCATAAGGCCGACTTTGAGGCGCATCTTAAGGAGAGAGAGGTGATCTTTAAAGAGCGTTTTAAAGGTATTGATGAGGGCGTTGCGATTCGTCTGACAGCAGTTGACTCTCAAGCGACACTCGATGCCGAAAACTCACAAATGCTTTTAAATCTACTGCTACTGCTCCCAAGTGGTGTTATTCGACGCTCAACGGAATTGCCCATTGTTGAGACAAGCTGTAATTTAGGAGTTGTCACCATTAATGAAGAGAATGGTTTAATGGCTGAGTTATTAGCGCGGTCAATCACTCATCATGGTGTCGACCAAGTTCGTTCACGGGTAAAGGCATTAGCGATCATGGTTGATGCATTTATGGAAGAGGGAAATGATTATCCTGCATGGCAACCCAATTTAGAATCGCTTCCATATCTCAAGTTACTAGAGGTCTATCGTGAACAGACAGGTGAGTCGATGGAAGTTTCAGTGATTCATGCTGGATTGGAAACGGGGTTATTAGGGGAAAAGTATCCACAATTACAGATGGTGAGCTTTGGTCCTACAATTAAGGGAGCGCACTCACCAGATGAGCGTGTCAATATTCCAAGTGTAGCCCGTTTTTATGAGTTGCTTAAAGCATTACTGAAATCGTTAAAATAGAGATATTATAGAGAAAGAGTGTTAAAGAAAGGGTATTAAAGAGAGATTAAAAGGCGTTAACCACGCGGTATTAGGATGTACACTAAATAAGTAATTAATCATTGAATCATTGAATCATTGAATCATTGAGTTATTGAATTATCAATAGATAGTAGAAGGAGAGGACAAGTTATGAGCGAATATAAGAAGGTCTATGATTTTGATCAGATCATCAATCGTCGCAACAACAATTCCGATAAATGGACAGCTTACTCAAAAGAGATCCTGCCGATGTGGATTGCTGATATGGATTTTAGAGCCGCAGATGAGATTATCGATGGGCTTGTCGCAATGTCACAAAAAGGGGTCTACGGTTATGGAAAAGTGAGACCTGAGCGCCTATTAGAGGCTATTGTCTATCGTTTGCAGCGCCTTTACGGATGGACTATCTCCAAAGAGAGCATTGTGATGTTACCAAGTTTAGTGACGGGTTTTAATATTGCTGCAAATATGGTTTATCGTCGCAATCCTAATGCACACTACCTCTACCATACGCCGGCATACCCTCCTTTTATTGCAATTGAGCAGAATGTCGGAACAAAAGGGATCGGTGTTCCTCTAAAAGAGATTGTAGAGGGAAATATTATTCGCTATGAAATCGATTTTGCCTTGATGGAAGAGATGGTAACACCAGAGACTGAGATTTTAATGCTCTGTAACCCACAAAACCCATCAGGGCGTGTCTTTACGAAGGAGGAGCTATTAGAGATTGAACAGTTTGTCATTAAGCATGATCTTTTAGTCCTTTCTGATGAGATTCATGCTGAGCTTGTGTGGGAGGGAGAGCATACACCATATGCAACTCTTTCAGAAGATGCCAAAAATCGTACAATTACTCTAATTTCTGCAAGTAAAACCTTCAACCTTCCCGGTCTCAGTGGTGGTTTTGCGATTATTGAAAATGATGCGTTACGTGATGAGTACCATAAAGCGATGATCGGGTTAGTACCGAGAATGAATGTTTATGCAATTAAAGGGGCGGAACTTGCTTTCGATTATGGAGATGAGTGGTTGTCGCAGCTCAAAACATATCTGATTGCCAATAGAGATCATGCTGTTGCAGAGCTCTCTAAAATAGAAGGATTGCGCTTAGTTGTTCCTGAAGCAACATTCTTGCTCTGGCTCGATTTTAGTGACACTGCTCATAAAGATGAGGCTTATAGACGACTCTTAGAGGCGGGTGTTGCCTTAAATGATGGTAAAACCTTTGGTGCGGCTGGTAATTATGTTCGCTTAAACTTCGGAACGTCGAGAGAGCTACTTGATAAGGCAATTGCCATTATTCAAGAGTCATTAAAGTAGTAGATAGGAAGATATGATTCTCAATATTTTGATTTTAAAGTGGTTTTAAGTCTTTAGGTCTTAATAATAAAATGGAGAAGAGATAGGGGTAAAATAAAAAATAGTTTTGCTTCTTTTATCAAAAAACTCTCTCAATAAGCGCTAGATTTTCATAGTAGTTGCTGATGTCGATATAAAGCTCTTTTACATATAGTAAAAGAGCTTTTTTTATGGGATTTATTTTTTAACCTAAATTTTATATTTTCTTGTAAAGAGTATTGCGAGCCTTTTTTGTGAGAATTTATAGTTTCATTATTTTTGTAATTTTAATTAATTTTAATTGGTTTTCATTGGTTTTTACCGGGCTAATGGGTTTTTACCAACCTATACAAACAATTACATTGTTATAAATAACTTTAGGATAAAGTTGCTATTGTGTTATGGGTGTTATTAATACTTATTTAATAGGTATAAAGTGGATATAGAGTAAATTTTTGCTTATTTTTAGGCTTTTTTGAAAGGATGTTGTCATGATGTTGAGATTGTTGACTTAACTTTTAGCTTTCCAATTATCAATGCTTATTCTTGAGATTTTGTTGAATTTTTTGAGAAATTTTAGTGGATGTCATTTTAATTGAAGCGTTATGTTAATTGTTTTTTAGCTGTTAAATTTTAATTTTTTGATTCTGGATTTCCTCTTTATTTATATATCTTCTTAATCAATTAACAAGTAAGAGATAAGTAAGAGATAAGTAAGAGAAATCTGTTTTTAGATCGTAACCTACCAGAGATAAACCTCAATTTAAGGTGCTATATCTGGGATAAGGGTTCAAAGCTAGACTTCGAGCTATTAAATTATAGTGATAGTTTCAAGTTGTGGGATTACTAGAGGTAGAGATTTATGAAAACCAGTCGAGAAACTCACCATCATCTATTAGAGGAGGCTACTTTAGAGGACTCAGTAGAACTCAAGGTAGAGGAGGATGATGGCGCTGATGAGGTTGAGTTAGAGGGAATCGATGAGTTTGAACGCATTTTACAAAAAAGTGATGATCAATTTCGAGGAACAGATGATCTTCTTTATCGTTACTATGTTGAAGTGGGGCGCTATCCTCTATTGACGGCTGAGGAAGAGAAAAAATATGGTCTTTTAGCGCAAAAAGGGGATAGAGAAGCTCGCAATATTTTGATGCAGAGTAATCTCCGTCTTGTGGTGATGATTGCTCGCCGGCAGCAACGACAAGGAATTGATCTTCTTGACCTTATATCAGAGGGGAATTTAGGGCTTAATCATGCTATTGAGAAGTATGAGGCAGATCGTAATTACCGCTTTTCCACTTACGCTGTCTGGTGGATAAGACACTATATTAGTAGTGCAATTATGAATCAGAGTCGAACGGTTCGAGTTCCGGTACACGTCAATAAAGCAATTGCACGATTGGTGCGAATTGCAAAGGAGCTAGCACAGAAACTTAAAAGGGAGCCTACCATCAAGGAGCTTGCAAAAGAGAGTAATTTAACGATCTTTGAGGTGATGAATCTCTTAGCAGATAATGAAGCAATTTTTTCGCTTGATGCTTTGATTACACAAGAGGGTGATGGACAGGACTTTCACCATATTATTCCAGATCAAGAGAATGTTGATATCCCTGATCACCTGATGAAATTAGAGAAGTTTTCTGTTTTGGAATCCTTACTAGAATCCTTAGAGGAGAAGGAGAAGGCGGTGATTAGCTATCGTTTTGGTCTTAATGGACGGCGACAAAAGACACTCGATGAGACAGGAGAAAAACTCTCATTAACGCGAGATCAAGTACGTTATCTTCAGATGAAAACTTTAGAGAAAATGCGATCTATTTTAAAAGAACAAGAGGTGGAGATGGAGGATCTGCTCTTTGAATAATCTTTCTTAAATCTTATTGTAGATATCTCATCGCTTAAACCTATCAATCGTTCTTAGTTATGCTCAATTTAAGTTGTATAAGCTGTATCTAAGAGTCTTGTCTAATGCTGTGGGTAATATTGAGACTTGAAATTATAAAATGAATCCCCATTCATTCACAGTAAGCTCTCTCTTTGGAGAGTTAAAAATGCGTTTTCGCAAAACATTCTAAGTATCAGAAGCGAAGGAATCATGTTATAATGATCCGCTTAAAAATATAAAGCCAGCGGTAGCGCGTTTGTCCGTGTACTTATTAATTGAGGGTGTCATTCTAAGTTATGAGCAATCAGTCAGATCAAAAAAAGCAGGATCAGCTAAAAAAAGAGCAAATTAAAAAGCTTATCGCTTTTGGTAAAGAGCAAGGATATCTTACCTATGCTGAGGTTAACGACCATCTTCCAAAAGGAATGGTAGACCCTGAGCAGATCGAAAGCATTATAGCGATGATCGAAGATATGGGGATCTCTGTGCATGAAGAGGCGCCAGATGAAGACACTTTAATGTTAAGTGAAAGTGTTGATAGTGACGACGCGGTTGAAGAAGCAGCGGAAGTATTAGCAAATATCGATGATGAAGAGATCGGACGTACAACAGATCCTGTTCGCATGTATATGCGCGAAATGGGAACGGTCGATCTATTAACGCGTGAAGAAGAGAAGCAGATTGCGATCCGTATTGAAGAGGGAATTCAATCTTCTCTTAATTCTTTAGCACTCTATGTGCCGGCAACCTATCACCTGATCGACTCCTATCACGAGGCGATCAAGGAAGAGGGGCGCATCACCGATTTAGTTGTAGGTTTCATCGATCCTAGTTTCTTCCTTGAAGATGAGGAAAAAGAGGATGAAGAGGTTGAAGTTGAAGATACAGCGACGGGGCCTGATCCTGAAGTTTTAGCGACAAAAATTGCAGAACTTCAAGCGATTGTAGATGAGCTAAATGCAATTAAAGAGAAAGAGGGAGCAACGAGTAAATCGGATCGTATTAAAGAGGTAAAAGCATCTTTACGTGAAAAATTCCTCGAATTTCAGTTAGCACCTAAATTTCAAACAGAGATGTATGACCGCTTACGTGCGACGATCGATCGTATTCGTCCATTAGAGCGTAAGATTATGCAGATCTGTATCAGTAAAGCAAAGATGCCGAGAACTGAGTTTTTAAAGATCTTCCCAAGAAATGAAGCTAATAAAGCGATCTTTAAGGATGATATCTTTAAGCGTAAGGCGAAATATGTAGAAGCTCTTGTAGAGTATGATAAATATATCTATGAGTATCAAGATCGATTAGCGAAGATCGAGCAAGAGACAGATCTTACAATTTATGAGATTAAAGAGATCAATCGTCAAATCTCCATTGGAGAAGCGCAAGCTCGTCGTGCGAAGAGAGAGATGATTGAAGCTAACTTACGTCTTGTGATCTCTATTGCTAAAAAATATACCAATCGTGGATTGCAATTCCTTGACTTAATTCAAGAGGGAAATATCGGCTTGATGAAGGCGGTCGATAAGTTTGAATATCGTCGTGGTTATAAATTCTCTACCTATGCAACTTGGTGGATTAGACAGGCTATTACTCGTTCAATTGCAGACCAAGCGAGAACTATTCGTATTCCTGTTCATATGATTGAGACGATCAATAAACTCAATCGTATTTCTCGTCAGTTGCTTCAAGAGTTAGGTCGTGAAGCAACGCCTGAAGAGATCGCAGAAGCGATGGGTGAAACGGAAGAGCGCGTTCGTAGAGTTCTTAAGATCGCGCGCGAGCCTGTCTCTATGGAGACGCCGGTTGGTGATGATGAAGATTCAAGCCTTGGAGATTTCATTGAGGATGTCTATGCAGTATCTCCTATTGAGTCCGCAACAGATGAGGGCTTAAATGAAGCAACTCGTGAGGTATTAGATACCTTAACTGCACGTGAGGCAAAAGTGCTTAGAATGCGTTTCGGTATCGATATGAATACCGATCACACACTTGAAGAGGTGGGTAAACAGTTTGATGTAACACGTGAGCGTATTCGTCAGATTGAAGCAAAAGCATTACGTAAATTGCGCCATCCTAATCGTTCAGAAGGACTTAAGAGTTTCTTAGATGCGGATTAGATCTAATCGATCTATCTAAATTATCTGCTAAGAGTATCTGATTGATTCTAGAGCTCTTATACAGGATAAGAGATATAACCCCCGAGCTATTATTTGAGTGATACTCGGGGATTTTTATTTCTTCTATTAATCTTCTATTAATTTCTTCCGTTAAGGTTGAATATAAATATAAAGAGAAGCATTTTCTGCAGCAGTCATTTGTAATAGTCATTTGTAATAGTCATTTGTAACAGTTATTTTCAATAGCTACCTGCAATAGTTATTTGTGATAGATATATTGCAAAATATTCTACATTTTAGAGATAAGAGCATGAAGAGTATCAAGTTTTCTGTAGCCCCTATGTTAGATTGGACCGATCGACATTGTCGTTACTTTTATCGAGTGATGAGTAAAGAGGCGCTACTCTATAGTGAAATGGTAACAACGGGAGCAATTCTCTATGGTGATCGCGATCGGCATCTCTATTTTGAAGAGGCGGGACCTGTAGCTCTGCAGTTAGGCGGATCGAATCCAGAAGATTTAGCAAAAGCGGCTAAGATCGGTGAAGCATATGGTTATAGTGAGATCAATCTCAATTGTGGTTGTCCCTCTGATCGTGTTCAAAAAGGGAGCTTTGGCGCTTGTTTGATGGCAGAGCCTGATCTTGTTGCCGAGTGTTATAGTGCAATGGCTGAATCGACCTCATTGCCGGTAACGATTAAGACACGTATTGGGATTGATCATGAAGAGAGCTATCAATTTCTAGCAAATTTTATTGATAAGGTGAGCGACAAGGGTTGTCATCACTTTATTTTGCATGCACGTAAAGCATGGCTATCAGGTCTTTCACCTAAAGAGAATCGTGAGATTCCTCCATTAAATTATGAGCGAGTCTTTGAAATTAAGCGGAATTATCCGCATCTTGAGATTGCGCTAAATGGTGGTGTCCAAGATTTAGCACAAACAGAACTTCTTTTAGAGAGTGTTGATAGTGTTATGGTCGGGCGCTCAATCTATCATAATCCTTACCAGATGGCGCATGTTGATCAACAAATTTTTGAGATTGATGCGCCGATTAAAAGTCGTTATGAGATTATAATGGAGATGGAGCCCTATATTACGAAACATATCAATAGTGGCGGGCGGTTGAATCATATTGTTAAGCATATGTTGGGATTATTCCATGAAGTTCCAAGAAGCCGGCTTTGGCGTCGCTATTTAAGTGAGAATATGCATCGAGAAGGGGCTGACTTTCAGGTTGTATTGGATGCTTATCGACAGCTAAATGCATAATTTTTTGCTATTTTTCATAGATTCATCACACTTTTTTAGTATATTAAAAAAGATTGAAATAAAATAAGTTAAAATCAACAAAATGAATATAACAGCAGGCTTTAAAAGCGATATTGAAATTTGATATTAAATTTGATATTGAAGTTTGATGTTGAGGTTTAATATTGAGATCGATGTTGAAGTCGATGTTTAAATGAATAGTATTAGGTTAATGACGATATGATCTTGGATATCTGAATCGATATTGTTAATAACCGCTCCCCAATTCCGATAGAAAAGGATTTATTATGAAGAAGCAGATAATTGGCTATACACTCTCATTAGCGCTTGCAGCAGGAAGTGTTGGTTATAGTGCTCCCCTCGATCTCTTTGAAGAGAACTATGAAGCTATCAATAGAGCATTAGTCGGTCCTGGGGTTATCTCTCAGTTATCAGATTATGGTATTGAGATTGAAGCGACAACAAAGAGCGAAAATGTTGCAGATTTTACAGCAGATCTCCTTATGGATTTTGGTGGTACTCCCAATCAAGTTCTTAAAAGTCAGGAGAGAGGGGAAGTTGTCTTTACAAATTATGCTGAAGGGCAGGGAGTTGCAACAATTCTCTCTAAAGCAAATATTGCTCTTTATCAAGAGGAGGAAGATGCAGATTCCATTCTCTTCTTAAAAGCGGAAAATGTAGAGCAACAGGGGCAGATTGATCAAGAGAATGGTCAATATAAGTTTAATTATCGTTATCCTGAGTTGATCCTGTTCAATGATGAGGGCGTAGTTGAAGTCGCGACTGTAAATGAGATCAATCTTGAGGGTATTTATGGTTTTAGCCAAAATTTTGAAAAACGCGATAGTGTCAATATTGATTACAAGTCCGGACAAATTGTTATAAAGCCAGAAGGCCGAGATGAAGCTTTAGTTACCATCGATGGAAGTAATGGTTATTGGGTTGAGAATAATGGCGAAAAGGTACAGAAGTTTCTTTTTGAGCTCAATAAAATATTTGTAAAAGAGAGTGATGAAGATCAGCCCTTCAGTGAGATCCTAATGGATCGATTAACCTATGCAGCTGGTGCTGAGTTGATGGATGAAAAGCCCTATATTCATGGTCACTTTGGTATCGATAAAATTGAGGTGAAAGTTCCTGCCTATGAGCCGGCAGCATTACCTTTTGGTGATTTTAATCTCAAGTTGCAGTTAACAGAGTTAAGTGATGATCTTTTTGAGAAGTTGGAAGTATTACGACTAGATGAAGCAGATACTCTTAATGAAATTTTAGTCAATAGCTCATTTAAGATGAGTGACTTTGTCGTTCCAGGAAGCCGGCTAAATATCTCTATTGCCGGTGATTTAGATGAAGATCATGCAAAGATGGATCTTTCCATTATGCCAAATGCGGCCTTTATTGAGAAAGTTTCAACGCTCAATTTAGAAGATCCTGATGCATTTTCAGAAGCTTTCTCAGGATTGACATTCTTTGAATTTGTTAACCAATATATTGATGATTTAGTGGTAAATGTAATGATTGATAAGAGCTACTTTATCAATCTAGGAAGCAATGTTTTGTTGAGTCAGGGAGAAGCTGACAATCAGGAAGCGGCAAAACGTCAAATGAATGAGTTCTATAAAGAGTTTATGGTGCTTGCAATGGTTATTAATAGTGGCATGCCGGTCATTGAATTTTCACCACAAGGAATTAGTTCCGATATTCGCTATAATGGTGGTGTGTGGAGCGTGAATGGCCAGGAGATCGATCTAGAGCTCATCGCTTCAATGTTTAGTGAGTAGTATTTAGCGTTTTAATAGTTGAGATGGAGGGAGGCGCGAGTCTCCCTTCTTACTTTGTAAAAGAGAGGAAAAGATGAAAGCAACAATTCAAAATGATGTTAAAGATGCAATGCGTGCAAAAGATCGGGAGAAAGTAACAACTCTACGAGCCATTTTAGCAGAGATTCAGGAAGCAGAATTGCAAAAACGTGGTGAGGGTCTCTCTGAAGCAGATTATTTAACGATTCTTAATCGAATGGTTAATCAGCGTCGAGAATCGATCGATCAATTTAAAAAAGCAGATCGTACCGATTTAGTAGAGAAAGAGGAAGCTCAGTTAGTACATATTATGCCTTATTTACCCGAGCAGCTCTCTGATGCAGAGATTGTGGCAATTATCGATGCGGCAATGGCAAAATTGGAAGTTAATGATATGAGCGGTATGGGAAAATTGATGAATGCTATTCGCCCAGAACTTCTTGGAAAAGCGGATATGGGTGCTGTAAGCGCTTTAGTGAAGAGTCGTTTAAGCTAATCTTTTGATCCTATCTATTTTATTGAGAGCAATCTACTGTATTATTGGAGTAGATTGCTTTTTGTTAATGATCATTTAGATCCGCATTAGATCCGTGAGGTCAGTATAGGAGCTATGCAGCGTTTATACAGGGTTTATACAGGATTTATAAGTTTATTGGATCTATTAGAATGTTGGATTTCTAGTTGCTTCAGAGGGAATGATAAGTATGAGTCGTGGTAAAGGGTTTATTCCTCGAGATTTTATCGATCAATTAGTTGCAAGGGCAGATATTGTCAGTGTGATTAATCAACGTGTTCCATTGAAGCGAGCAGGTAGTAATTATAAGGCTTGCTGCCCTTTTCATGATGAAAAGACCCCTTCATTCACAGTGAGTGAGCCCAAGCAGTTCTACTACTGTTTTGGTTGTAATGCGAGTGGTAGTGTTTTAGATTTCTTGATGGAGTATGAGCGATTAGAGTTTGTTGAAGCAGTTGAAGTTCTTGCGCAGATTGAGGGTTTAGAAGTTCCTTATGAGAAGCGTAACACAAGACCTAAAGAGGTAATTAAACGAGAGAGGGGGCTGCTTGAGATTATGGAGCTAGCCCAATCCTTCTATCAACAAGCTCTTAAAGAGGGGGATGGTGCAGAAAGAGCGATCCAATACCTTCAAAAAAGAGGTTTGACAGGTGAAGATGCAAAAAAGTTTGCGATAGGATTTGCGCCGGTCGGTTGGAATAATTTAATGACAGCCCTTATGCGAGAGGGGATTTCGGAGCCGCTTCTTTTAGAAGCAGGACTCTTGAGCGAGTCAGAAAATCAGCGACGCTATGATCGTTTTCGAGATCGAATCATGTTTCCTATTCGCAATCGGCGTGGTGAGACGATCGGTTTTGGTGGGCGAATTTTAGATCAGGGAGAGCCTAAATATCTCAACTCACCTGAAACTCCTATTTTTCATAAAGGAGAGGAGGTGTATGGTCTTTATGAGTTGCGCAAGTATCACCGCGATTATGAGGAGATTATAGTTGTTGAAGGCTATATGGATGTCATTATGCTCTCTCATTATGGGATTGGGAATGCTGTTGCAACATTAGGAACCGCAATCGCATCACGGCAGATCGAGCTTCTCTTGCGCTATACATCTCGTTTAGTCTTCTGTTTTGATGGCGATCGAGCTGGTATTGCTGCTGCCCATAAAGCGATGAATGAAGCCTTGCCGGTGATTGCGGCAGGTAAAGAGATCTCATTTCTCTTTCTACCAGACAATGAAGATCCCGATAGTTATGTCCAAAAAAGTGGGACAGAAGCCTTTTTACAGTTGATTAAAGAAGCTGAACCTCTCTCTAAATTTCTCTTTGATGCTGCAGAGCGAGAGGTCAATATGGGCTCTTTTGAAGGGCGCTCCCAATTTTTAGAGAATGTTGGTGAAAAAATTAATAGTATGCGCGATATCCCGCTTCGGGATTTTTTGCGTGCAGAGCTTGGTCGAAGAGCGAATCTTTCGGCAGGAATATTGAATCGTTACGTTAGAGAGGGGAGAAGTACGCCCCAGCGCCGACATGTTGATTTTAGTGCGGGACTCTCTTTAATTGAGCGAATTGTTATTCTGCTTTTAACTAACCCGGCATTAGGACGAACTCTTCAAGGAATGCATTTTCTACTTGAAAGCGATGATTTAGAGCAGAACCATCTTTATGAAATTATCACGGCCATTCAAGATTATCCGCATCTTGAGAGTGCGGCGCAGCTTATTTTACATTTTCAAGATGAGCCATGGAGTGATTGGCTCCGAAATCTAGCGACACAAGAGCTTCTAATCTCAGAAG
>SJXN01539648.1:0-17493 GCA_006408545.1 Alcelaphus buselaphus | reverse complement strand
TGATTTGAGTTATCTATTTAATTAGATATTTTGTAGAAATTGTGAAAAATATTAAAATTTAGTGAGGATTTTTCTCTTTTTTGCTATATTGATCAATAAGGTAGCTACTATCAATATGATATAGAGAATAGTCTTCATATTATATTAATATCTGTTCTGTTGATGGAGTGCTTTTGATTCATATTTTGTGTTCTATAGATCACTATTGATCAGTCACCTCCGGGTATTGCTGATGAAAGAGATATAGAGATGGGAGCAATAAGGGAAAAGTATGAAAAAGAAAATCGAAGAGTATAAAGGTCCAGCAGGTGGTTGGGGTGCATTAAAAGCAGTGACGGAGATTCTTGCAGAGCAAGAGAGAGAAGGCGCAGATGCAAAAGCACTCTTTAAGATGAATAAACATGATGGATTTGATTGTCCAGGTTGTGCTTGGCCAAATCCAGAGAGAACCCCCATCTTTGATGTTTGTGAAAATGGGGCGAAGGCTGTTGCTTGGGAGGCAACCCGTAAAAAGTTAACGCCAGAGATGCTCTCTAAAATGACGGTATCAGAGCTCTCAAAATTGAGTGCCCATGAATTAGAGGATTTAGGTCGTTTAACCTATCCAATGAAGTATGATGCCGCAACTGATACCTATCAGCCGATTGAATGGGATGTGGCATTTAAAGAGATTGGAGAGATCCTCCAAAGTTATGATGATCCCACAACACTAGAGCTCTATACCTCTGGTAGAACCTCAAATGAGGCAGCATTTCTCTATCAGCTCTTTGGACGTGAATATGGAACGAATAACTATCCCGATTGCTCTAATATGTGTCATGAGCCAACAAGTGTTGGATTAGGCGCTTCGATCGGTGTTGGGAAATCGACAGTTACATTTGATGATTTCGAGAGTGTCGATCTAGTGATCGATATCGGTCATAACCCAGGTACGAATCATCCAAGAATCTTGAGCACTTATCGAGCGCTTTCAAAAAGAGGTGCAACTTTGGTTGCTGTAAACCCTCTTAAAGAGCGAGGACTTGAGCGTTTTATCTACCCACAAAATCCGGTAGAAATGTTAACGGATCACGCTACAAAATTGGCATCGCACTACTATAATGTTCGTGTCGGTGGTGATGTGGCATTGATGAAAGGTTTGATGCGTATCGTGATTGAGCGTCATGAGGATGCTGTCGCTAAAGGTGAGCCGGCGATTTTAGATCTCGACTTTATTCAGAATGAAACAGTGGGTTATGATGCGGTTCGTGAAGATGTGCTCAATACTTCTTGGGACGATATTACGCGGGTTTCGGGATTAACAAAAGAAGCGATCGAGGAGTTTGCTGAACTCTATATCAAGGCCGAGCGTACGATTATCTGCTACGGCATGGGGATTACACAGCATGAGCATGGGACTCAAAATATCCAACAGCTCGTCAATCTTCTGCTCTTAAAAGGAAATATGGGGCGTCCTGGCGCCGGTATTTTACCTTTAAGAGGGCACTCAAATGTGCAAGGAGATCGCACCGTCGGTATTACAGAAAAACCGAGTCAAGCGATGCTCGATAAGTTAGAGGCACGTTATGGCTTTACACCCCCTTCAAAGTGGGGGCATGCGGTCGTTGCAAGTGTTGAAGCGATGTACTCAGGAGAGTCAAAAGCTTTTATCGGCATGGGCGGAAATTTCGCTGAAGCAATGCCTGATCATGATAAGACCTATCAAGCGATGAAAAATCTTGATCTTGCGGTCCATATCGCAACGAAGATGAATCGTTCTCATCTTTTAACCTCTAAAAATACCTATCTATTGCCTGTTTTAGGGCGTACAGAGATCGATATGCAGGAGACTGGTCGTCAAGTTGTAACGATCGAGGATTCGATGAACTTTGTAACAGCCTCTTGCGGTATCCTTAAGCCGATTAGTCCAGATCTTCTCTCAGAGTGTGCGGTGGTTGCCGGTATTGCGAAAGCGACTATTCCTAACACTAAAGTGAAGTGGGATGAATTAGTGGCAGATTATAGTAAGATTCGTGATGATATTGAGTTTGTCTATCCTGATTTTAAAGATTACAACGAACGTATTAAAGCGCCGGCAGGATTCCATCTTCAAAATCCAGCATCCATTCGTAAATGGGTTACTAAGAGTGGTAAAGCCAATTTCTTTAAGACCTCAGATGGTATTATTGAAGATCCCGATTCACTCTTAAATGCAGAGTTAACTTTAACGACTTTAAGAAGTCATGATCAATATAATACAACGATCTATGGTCTCAATGATCGCTATCGTGGCGTCTTTGGTCAGCGTGATGTTCTCTTTATTAGTGAGGCAGAGGCGCAGAAGCAGGGTGTGAAAGCGGATGATCGAGTGAATATTATCGCGCTGGATCGAGATAAAAAACCAACGGAGCGCCGTTTAGATAATCTGCGTGTGGTGATCTATGATATTGCCGATCGTTCAGTGGCAACCTATTTCCCTGAGGCGAATAACTTGGTCGCTTTAGAGAGTATGGATCAGCAATCAGGAATACCGGTTTATAAAAATATTCCGATAGTGATTGAGTTAGCAAGTTAGTCATTGAATATTTGTAACTGAGCGAGCAACTGTTGACTAAGTCAATTGATCTAGTTATTGATCTAGTCATTGATAGAGGCGATCTTTAGAGATCGTCTCTTATTTTTTGTCTCTATCTTTATCTTTTTTTATCTCAAAATGAAAGGCCTTTAAAAATTTTTATAAACTATGGTGCCTCTCGTTTCGTTATAATATAAACTACTATTTTAACCGGTGCTTTAAGGAGCAATTTGATGGAAAAGATCATCGTATTAGATTATGGCAGTCAATATAATCAACTCATTACTCGACGCATTCGTGATATTGGGGTCTTTTCGGAGTTGATTTCGCATAAGATCTCAGCAAAAGAGCTCAAAGAGATGGCGCCGGCAGGAATTATCCTCTCAGGAGGCCCTAATAGCGTCTATGCTGACAATGCATTTTCAATCGATCCTGAGATCTTTCACCTCGGTATCCCTGTATTAGGGATCTGCTATGGGATGCAGTTGATGACCCATACTTTAGGGGGCAAGGTAGAAAAAGCGGCTAATCGCGAATATGGTTTAGCCTATCTTCATGTCGATCTTAAAGAGACAATGCTCTTTGATGGCTTGCCGGAGACACAATCTGTCTGGATGAGCCATGGCGATCTGGTGACAGAGGTACCAAAAGGATTTACTGTCACCGCTGAGAGTAGCGATTGTCCTATTGCGGCAATGGAGTATCCTGAAAAGCGTCTCTACGGCGTACAATTTCATCCTGAAGTGAAACACTCTGTCTTTGGGACCGATCTTCTAAGAAACTTTGCTTACGATATTTGTGGTTGTTCTGATCGCTGGCATATGGATTACTTTATCGAGCAAGAGATCGAAAAAGTACGCAAACTTGTGGGGGATAAAAAAGTTCTTTTAGCCCTTTCAGGTGGCGTTGATTCAAGTGTTGTCGGTGTTCTTCTACAGCGCGCGATTGGAGATCAATTAACCTGTATTTTTGTTGATCATGGGCTTCTTCGTAAAGGGGAAGGGGATCAGGTGATGGAGAGTCTTGGTGGTAAGTTTGGACTCAATATTATCCGTGTTGATGCTAAAGATCGCTTCCTTGAGAAGTTAAAAGGGGTCTCAGATCCTGAAGAGAAGCGGAAGATTATTGGTAATGAATTTATCTATCTCTTCGATGATGAGGCGAAAAAGCTTCAAGATATCGATTTTCTTGCACAGGGAACACTCTATACCGATATTATTGAGAGTGGTACCGATACGGCAGAAACAATCAAATCGCATCACAATGTCGGCGGATTGCCAGAAGATATGAAGTTCCAATTGATCGAACCTTTAAAGACACTCTTTAAGGATGAGGTGCGAGCCTTAGGATTGGAGTTGGGAATGCCCCATGAGCTTGTTTGGCGCCAACCTTTCCCCGGTCCTGGTTTAGGGATTCGTATCTTAGGTGAGATTACAGAAGAAAAATTAGAGATCGTTCGTGAAAGCGATGCGATTTTACGAGAAGAGATTAAACTTGCCGGCCTTGAAGGGGATATTTGGCAATACTTCACGGTTCTCACAGGATTAAAGAGTGTCGGCGTGATGGGCGATTCTCGAACTTATGATTATACAATTGCTATTCGTGCAATTACCTCAATTGATGGAATGACGGCAGACTTTGCGCGAATTCCGTGGGATGTTTTGCAGAAGATCTCTGTACGCATGATCAATGAGGTGAAGCATATTAATCGGGTTGTTTACGATATTACCAGTAAGCCACCTGCAACTGTCGAGTGGGAGTAGAATGATGGATGATGAAGAGTAGTCAATACTAGATAGAATAGGTGCTAAAATCAGCGCTAAGAGATCTATAAAGAGCAGAAGATCTTATAGATCTCATAAGATAAAAAGAGAGGAAGTGATCATTCACTTCCTCTTTTTGTGTTGCTTGAATATGTACCAATTTAAATATGTACTGATTTAATATTGGGTTTTAATGATTATTTTTGCTCTTCCATAGAAGATTCCCAACACTCAGCACCTTTCAGTCCGGGAATATCTTCTGCTCGGAATGTGGGGTTTTTCTTCTCTTTTAATTGGCGGTAATAATCATTAGCGACCTGGAATGCAACTTTGCCGAGAATGGAGATCACCACAAGGTTAATAATGGTCATAGCACCCATAAAGAGATCCGCTAAGCTCCAGACAACGCCCATGCTCATCACAGCACCAAACATCACCATCACTAATACTAAGAGACGATAGAAGAGTAGAGCGGTTGAACTATTTTTGATAAATTCAATATTGGTCTCTCCGTAGTAGTAGTTACCAATAATAGAGCTAAAGGCAAAGAAGAGGATTGCGAGTGCTACAAAGTATTGCGCCCATTCGCCCACCTGTTGCGCGAGGGAGTTTTGTGTTAATACGACACCATTTCCCCCATTTTCTCCAATATAGAGGCCTGAGAGGAGGATAATAAAGGCGGTGGCAGAACAGACAATAATCGTATCGAAGAAGACACCAAGGCTCTGTACTAATCCCTGTTTTGCAGGGTGGGAGACATTTGCGGTTGCCGCTGCATTAGGGACAGAACCCATACCCGCTTCATTTGAGAAGAGCCCGCGACGAGCGCCCTGCATAATCGCAACGCCTAAACCACCCCCGGCAAACTCTTTGAGTCCAAAGGCGCTATTGATGATTAACATAAACATCTCCGGCACTTGCTCAATATTAGTGATAACGACATAGAGGGCAATTCCGACATAAAAGAGTGCCATAATAGGAACACAGATCTGTGTGAAATGGACAACGCGACGGATCCCACCAAAGATAATTGCTCCGGTAGCGATTACTAAGAGTGCGCCAATGGCAATAGTATCGATACCAAAAACGGCACTAAATGATTGTGCAATAGTATTTGATTGAACAGAGTTAAAGATAAAACCAAAAGTAACGGTTAGAAGAATAGCGAAGATAACCCCTAGTTTTTCCCAACCCAGCGCCTTCTTCATGTAATATGCCGGTCCTCCACGAAAGTTATCACCATCTTTAACTTTATAGACCTGTGCTAAGGTGGATTCGATAAATGCAGTAGACATACCGATAAGCGCAATGATCCACATCCAGAAGACGGCACCCGGTCCACCGATGGCAATAGCTAAAGCAACGCCGGCAATATTGCCTGTTCCAACGCGACTTGCCGCACTGATTGTGAAGGCTTGGAATGCAGAAACGCCATTATTTCCAGGATTCTTTTCCACCGTTAATCGAAACATCTCTTTAAAGAGGCGAATCTGGATAAAGCGGGTTTTGATGGTGAAGTAGATCCCAAGGATCAGAAGAAAGGCGACTAAAACATAGGACCAGATAAAATCATTTAATGGACCGATTAGCCAGTTAATAAAGCTCATGGTTCCTCCTTACGCTTTATATATTGATGGCAAAAAGACTCTCTAGAATATTATTTTTAGGATGATGAGTCTAGAAAAAATTGCGCTTCAAAGGGAGTGGTGAATTGATCTTAACGTTAAGTCAATCCTATTTTAATTCTGTTTAAATTCTATTGAATCCTTATTTAAGCTCTATTTAAGCCCTATTTGAGCAGGGGGTAAATACTCTTTAAATATTCTTTAAAGAGTATTTAAAGAGTGTTTAAAGAGATTTTAGAGTAGATGATCCATAAAAAAAGAGCAACCTTAATCGGTTGCTCTTCTCCTTTATGCTCGGCTAATCACGACTTCAATAGAGCACTCAATATAGAGTGATCGATAGATGAGTGATGATTAGAGTGCTTTAATCTTCTCTAATTGTGCTTTGAGCTCTTGTAATTGATTTTCGGCATCGAGTAATTTAGCACGCTCCCCTTCGACAACAGCAGCGGGAGCTTTCTCTGTAAAGCCAGGGTTGGCTAATTTCTTGCTCAGCGCCGTGATTAAGGGCTCAATTTTGCCAATCTCTCTATTGAGGCGATTGAGCTCTTGCTCTTTATCAATTAATCCAGCAAGTGGAATCAGCAGGCGCATTTTTCCAATGACGGCAATTGCCGATTCTGGTGCATCACCCTCTACCTGCGTCATACTAGAGAGGCGTCCCATTCGCTCAAAGAAGGGCATATTTTTCTTAATATTAGCAATATCTTGTTCAGAGGCATTCTCATAGAGAACATCTAATGCTTTGCTTGGAGAGATATTCATTTCGCCTCGAATTCGGCGAACCGCTAAGAGAACATTTTGTAACCACTCAATTTCTGCTTCAAGCTTAAGATCACGCTCTTTTGCCTCTGGGAATGGCATTACGGAGATGCTCACTCTCTCTTTGAAGCTCGGCTCAATCTCTGTCAATTTCTGCCAGATCTCTTCACTAATATAGGGCATAAAGGGATGAAGCGTCTTGAGAAGTGCATCTAATACAGAGAGTAGGTTATAGCGAGTTGCTGCTTTCTCTTCATTGCTGTAGTGATCACCATTGAGAATCGGTTTTGTCAATTCAAGGTACCAGTCACAGAATTCATGCCATGTAAAATCGTAGATCGCTTGTGTTGCCAAATCGAAACGATATCCTTCAATATGGCGTCTTACCTCACTAATCATCGCGCTTAAACGAGAGTTGATCCAGCGGTCGATATGGGAGAGTTTGCTCTCATCTTTGCGAACCTCTTCTCCTTCTGCATTCATAAAGACGAAGCGAGAAGCATTCCAGATCTTGTTACAGAAGTTTGAATATCCTTCAATACGGCCAACATCAAAGATGATATCGCGACCATTGGTTGCAAGTGAGGTAAAGGTGAAGCGAAGCGCATCGGTCCCAAAGGCTTTAATACCATTGGGGAAGTGGCGACGAGTATCTTCTTCAATTCTTGGTGCCATCTGTGGTTGCATAAGACCCGTTGTGCGTTTAGCAACCAGAGATTCAAGATCAATACCATCAATTAAGTCGATCGGGTCGAGGACATTTCCGCGAGATTTACTCATCTTTTGACCATCTTGGTCACGGACTAAACCATGGAAGTAGACCTCTTTAAAGGGGATCTCTTTCATAAAGTGGAGCCCAAACATGATCATTCGAGCAACCCAGAAGAAGATAATATCAAAACCCGTTACAAGAACAGAGGTGGGGTAGAAGGTTTTGAGCTCTTCAGTCTGATCGGGCCATCCTAATGTAGAGAAGGGCCAGAGTGCAGAGGAGAACCAAGTATCTAACACATCTTCATCTTGACGTAGTTGAACCGACTGATCGAGTTGATACTCTTCACGGATAGTCGCTTCATCTTTACCGACATAGATATTACCGGCATCATCATACCAAGCAGGGATACGATGCCCCCACCAGAGTTGACGCGAGATACACCAATCTTGAATATTATTCATCCATTCAAAGTAGGTGTTTTCCCAGTTTTGAGGAATAAATTTAATATCCTTATTTTTAACAGCTTCAATGGCAGGTTTTGCTAATGTTTTGGCATCGACAAACCATTGGTCGGTTAGGTAGGGTTCAACAATCTGATTGGTCCGATCACAGCGAGGGATCATCAGCTTATGGGGTTCAATTTTTTCTAAGAGTCCTGCCTCTTCAAAATCAGCAACAATCTTTTTACGAGCATCGAAGCGATCTAGCCCGCGATAAGCTTTCGGCATATCATCATTAATTGCTGCATCATCGGTGAAGATATTGATCATCGGTAATTGATGACGAACCCCCATCTCATAGTCATTAAAGTCGTGTGCCGGGGTAATTTTGACACATCCTGTACCAAATTCAGGATCAACATAATCATCGGCAATAATCGGAATTTGACGATCACAGAAGGGGAGATCGATCATTTTACCGATATATTTTGCATAACGCTCATCTTCAGGATGAACAGCAACAGCGCTATCGCCTAACATTGTCTCAGGGCGAGTGGTTGCAACAACGATATATTCGTCAGTGCCGGCAATAGGGTAGCGAAGATGCCACATTGAGCTCTCTTCCTCTTTCGACTCCACTTCGATATCAGAAACGGCCGTTTTGAGGATAGGATCCCAGTTGACAAGACGCTTACCGCGATAGATCAATCCCTCTTTATAGAGCTCAATAAAGACCTTCTGTACCGCATCAGAGAGCCCTTCATCCATAGTAAAACGCTCACGGCTCCAATCAGGGCTTGCTCCCATGCGGCGAAGTTGTTGGGTGATATTGCCACCTGATTCCTCTTTCCATTGCCAGATCTTCTCAATAAAAGCATCACGACCAAGATCGTGGCGTGTTTGTCCTTGACCATTTAATTGGCGTTCAACCACCATCTGAGTAGCGATCCCGGCATGATCCGTTCCCGGCTGCCAAAGGGTGTTTTTGCCAAGCATTCGGTTATAACGGATCAGAAGATCCATGATCGTATCTTGGAATGCATGCCCCATATGGAGGCTGCCGGTAATATTCGGTGGGGGAATGACAATACAGTAGGGATCTTTCGTCTGATCGCCATTTGCTTTAAAGAGGTTGTTCTCTTCCCAAAATTGGTACCATTTTTTTTCAATCTGTTCTGGTTGATAGCTCTGTTTCATCTACTGTTTCCAAAGTTTTTTAAAGTTTTCTAAAGAGGTTGATAAGCGTATAAAATTACTCAAAATTATAGCATTAACTTCACCTATAGTCGCCTCTAACTGAGGGAATACCTTTTCTTTAAAGCAAAAAAAACTAGCTCGAAAGCTAGTTTTTTGCTGAGACCGGTTAATACTGGATTATTTTAAGCGGGCTTCAGTGTATAGAACGTGTTTACGAACTACTGGATCGTACTTTTTGAACTCTAACTTTTCGGTTGTAGTACGTTTGTTTTTTGTGGTCGTATAGAAATGACCTGTACCTGCTGAAGATACTAATTTAACTTTTTCTCTCATGACCTACTCCTTAGATTTTTTCGCCTTTAGCGCGAAGGTCTGCTAATACTGCGTCAATCCCTTTTTTGTCGATGGTACGAAGACCAGCTGGAGAGATACGAAGAGATACAAAGCGATTCTCGCTCTCAACCCAAAGGCGATGTACCTGAAGGTTAGGGAGGAAACGACGACGTGTTTTATTGTTTGCGTGGGAAACGTTATTACCAGACATTGGCCCTTTCCCAGTTACTTGACATACTTTGCTCATGCTTAATAACCTTGATCTTAATTGTAATATTAACCCCGGCCGCCAGCTAGAAAAACTTTGTGCGGACTGAACCCACGAATTATAGAGGAAAGCGGAGCCAATTGCAATAATTGGAGTGATCTTTCACTCATAGAAATATCGGGATTAAAGTAAATTGTGTGCCTTTTTGGCTAACAAGTCGGAAATTATACCACTTTTTTGTAAGAATTCTAGATGTTGACGGTAAGTTTGCATTCCACTTTCACGCCCCGTCTCGATATTACTAGTGATTTGCGCTAATTTATTTTCTCGAATAAGGTGTGAAATCGCGGAATTGATCACCATCACCTCGTAAAGAGCAAAGATATTTTGTTCAATGTTGATCAATTGTTGCGCAATAACTGCGAGGAGTGTCTCCGATAGTTGAATACGGACCATCTCCCGTTCCGACTCTTGATAGTAACTTAAGAGGCGATCGATCGCTTTCGGCGCGCTATTGGTGTGAAGCGTAGAGAGGACAAGATGACCCGTTTCTGCTGCCTGTAGCGCTAGATGAACGGAGGCTTTATCCCGTAATTCGCCGATAAGTATAATATCGGGATCTGCTCGCAGTGCATTTTTTAAAGCATTTTCAAAATTGGGGGTATGACGATGTAACTCACGCTGCTCAATGAGTGACTTTTGAGGTCGGTAGAGCTGTTCGATAGGATCTTCGATAGTGATAATATGTCTCTCCATCGATCGATTCACCGCTTCAATCATCGCGGCAAGTGTCGTGGATTTTCCCGAGCCTGTTGCGCCAGTAATAAGAATTAAACCACTCTTTTGTTGCAGTAGTTGCTTACAGATAGGCGGGGCATAGATCTCTTGAAGCGTTCGAATTTTATCGGGAATTAAGCGAAAGATCGCAGTTAATCCACCAAGATTTTGAAAGTAGTGTCCTCTGAGGCGGTAAGGAGAGCTTCTATTCTTATCACTCTTTTTGTCAGGATAAAAGGTATAAGCAAAATCGATAGCACCGGTGCGTTGTAGTATCTCTTTCTCTCTCTCTGATAGGATTACGAGAAGCGCCGAAGTTAAGGCTTCTTTGGAGATCTTCTTCTCCGTTAAGGGGAGGAGCTTTCCCCCTTTCCGAAGGTAAGCGGGCCGATTAGCAGAGAGATGTAGGTCGGAAGCTTCTTGTTGAAATGCAGTAATAATCAGATTTTTAAGCATTAATAAACCCCCTCAAAAGATTCAGATAACGCTGATATTGAGGGGGTAAAGATAGCGATTCCTCATACATTTTGGGAATGCTTAATGGCGCGCTTGCTAGTATGCTATTGTTGGGCTATCGATGAACTACTGATAAATAGTAAAGCAGTATTCAGAAGTAATATTCAATAGCAAAAATAAAACAGTCGCTAGACATTTTGAGAGTTCTTAAGTTTTTAAAAGCTCTACTTTAACTGCGCTTTCATTTTACCAATAATATCTTGATAGCTTGTACCGCTATTAAAGATTGCACTGCCGGCAACAAAGGTATCTGCACCTGCTTCTGAGATCTCTTTAATATTATGCAAGTTGACGCCTCCATCAACTTCAAGCCGGATATCGAGGCCTTTGTCATCAATAATTGCGCGTAAAGTCTTTAATTTTTCTAAGCTCGAAGGGATAAATTTCTGTCCCCCAAATCCAGGATTGACACTCATCACTAACACCATATCGAGATACTCCCAAACATGATCGAGAAGTGAGATGGGTGTTGCCGGATTGAGGACTAAACCTGCTTTGCATCCCAATGATTTGATAAGTTGTAGTGAGCGATCGACATGTAGAGATGCTTCAGGGTGAAAAGTGATATAGGTTGCGCCTGCTTTTGCAAATGCCTCAATCATACGATCTACAGGGGAGACCATTAGATGAACATCGATAGGCGCTGTCACTCCATAATCTCGAAGAGCCTGACAGATCATCGGTCCGAAAGTTAAGTTCTCGACATAATGATTATCCATCACATCAAAATGGATGATATCAGCGCCCGCAGCTAAAACCGCATCGACCTCTTCGCCTAATTTAGCAAAGTTGGCGGAGAGGATAGAGGGGGCGATCCAGTTAGGTTGTTTCATAAAGTATGCCTCTGAGCAATAGGGGATAGATATTGGTTGAATAGGTGTTTTTAAATAGATACTTGTTTAAATGCTTGATACTTGTTAGAGAGGTATCGCGATCGAGATAGAATCGATCTTTCATACGTTCCATTTTATGGGAAGAGATAGAAAGAGGAGCGATAGCTAATAGTAGCGTCGCTCCTTTACTCTATCTCTATTTAAGTGCTTGTCACACAATCGATATGATTATTGATGCACGATTATTGATCCATTTTCGTCAGAACGCGATCCATTGCCGCAATTGTCTCATCAAGATCTTCATAGCTATGTGCGCTAGAGAGGAATCCCGCTTCAAATGCGCTAGGTGCTAGATAGATCCCCTCTTCAAGAAGTCCGTGGTAGAACTTCTGGAAGAAGTCGATATCCGATTTTGTGGCATCAGCATAGCTCTTGACTTCATCATTGGTGAAGAAGAGGCCAAACATTCCGCAGACATGATTTGTCGAGAGTGGGCGTTGATGTTTAGCGAAAACGGCTTTGATGCCATCGATGAGATAATCGGTCTTCGCTTTGAGATCTTCATAGAAGTCCTCTTTTGAGATCAACTCTAAAGTTTTAATACCTGCTGCCATCGCAACGGGGTTTCCAGAGAGCGTTCCTGCCTGATAGACAGCTCCATTAGGGGAGAGATGATCCATAATCTCTTTTTTACCACCAAAAGCGCCGACCGGCATGCCACCACCAATCACCTTCCCAAAAGTAGAGAGATCGGGGGTGACACCATAGAGACCTTGCGCCGAATGTTTATCGACACGAAAACCGGTCATCACTTCATCGATAATAAAGAGCGCGCCATGTTGGTCGCAACACTCACGAATGGTCTCTAAAAAACCTGGTTGCGGTGGAATACAGTTCATATTGCCGGCAATGGGCTCTACGATAACGCAAGCAATTTCATCACCATACTTTGCAAAAGCCTCTTTTACTGCTTCTGGGTTATTATATTCAATGACGATGGTATGTTGTGTTAAGTCAGCAGGAACACCAGGAGAAGAGGGCTCTCCAAATGTAAGAAGGCCAGAACCTGCTTTGACCAATAGAGAGTCAGAATGTCCGTGGTAGCAACCTTCAAATTTTACGATTTTATCGCGGCCGGTATAGCCTCTTGCTAGGCGAATAGCGCTCATGGTCGCTTCAGTTCCTGAGCTGACCATTCGAACCTGATCCATCGAAGGAACAAGCTCTAATACCTTTTTAGCAAGTACTGTCTCTGAAACAGTAGGGGCTCCAAATGAGAGTCCATTTTTTGCCGTCTCCATGACAGCTTCAATCACTTCAGGATGTGCATGACCTACAATCATCGGCCCCCATGAGCCGACATAGTCAATATATTTTTTGCCTGCCTCATCATAGACATAAGCACCTTCCCCTTTCTTGAAGAAGACGGGGGCGCCTCCAACCTGTTTAAAAGCGCGAACGGGGGAGTTGACGCCACCAGGAATATATTTCTGTGCGTCGCGATATAATTCGTCAAATTGACTCATAAGTTGATGTCCCTTTAGTAGATTAGATGTGACAAATAAGCGAGTCTTTATTATGGAACTAAATTCCTATTTGTTCAACAGGCGGAAATTCACTACAATAGCGGAAGTTATTAATCAGAAGGAATAAGTATGATCGCTGAAGTGAAAGATAAATTAGTGACAGGATTAGATGAGATTAAAGCAATTAATCCTGTGGCATTTGATGTAGAGGGTCTTGTGAGTTATGCCGATTGGGTTGTGATCGCCTCTGCAAACTCAGGGCCACACCTTAAAGCTTTAGTGCGTAAGGCAGAAGAGGTAATGCTCAAAGAGGGAATTAAACCGATCGGTGTAGAGGGTATCAATGCCGCTTCTGATTGGGTATTAATCGATTTTGGAGATATCGTTCTTCATCTCTTAACAGAAGAGAAACGTGATTTTTATAATCTCGAAAAGATCTTTATGCGCGCTGATGCATAGAGATGGATCTGTAAATAGGAATCGAAAGAATGATTGTCTATCTTATTGCTGTAGGTAGCAATATGCCCAACTGGGTCAAGATGGGATTTGAAGAGTATGCCGGGCGCCTTCGACATGATGTTGAATTGAAACTGATCGAAGTGCCGGCACTCGTGCGCAAAAAGAATGCTGATGTCAAACGTATCCTTAAAGAGGAAGGGGAGAAGCTCTTAAAGGCGATCCCTAAAAATACCTTGATCGTCGGTCTTGATGTTGTCGGTCGTGAGATGACAACAATGGATTTGAGTAAGCGCTTGGAGTCCTGGATGCAATCGGGGCAAGATGTGGCACTTTTAGTGGGAGGACCTGAAGGCTTCTCACCAGAGATTAAGGCGCTTTTTCAACAATCGATCTCACTCTCTAAATTAACGCTACCCCATCCTATGGTGCGGGTTTTAGTGGCAGAGCAACTCTTTAGAGCTTGGAGCATTATTAATAATCATCCTTACCATCGAGAGTAGTTGATGTAAGTTTTAAGACTCAGCCTAACATTTTGAGTGTCGCGAAGAGCGACTACAAAGAGCGATTAAAGAGTAATAGAAGTAGACAAAGATCGATGATACTCGATGAAAAGTGTTGGAAAGCAATTATTTAATTGATGGATCGATTCAATTGTCAATTCTCTTAAATTTTTGACAAAACATTGAGCTGTAAAACAGCTAGTTACATTATATTTCAAAAGGATAGCCTGTTTGACATTAGATCATTCAGGCTTTTTTATCTTTTTTTGATATGATTGAGATCAGGATTGTGACAAATATATTATATCTTTTCTGATTTACGATCGATCTTCATGATTGATCCTCATATTTTAGTAAAAGAGCATATTTGTAAAAGCATTCCTATCAGTAATATTAGGGAATTCTGTTGTGATATAGAGAGCAACAGAGAGAACTATAATGATAAAAAAATCGCTGCAATTTTAGGTGCAGAAAGTGTTTATTAGGTATTGAGCTAGTATTGGATTGGCATTGAGTTGGCATTGAGATATCTATTCGTTAAATTGTGGGTTGATATTGTTCACTGATAGATTCAAGTTGCAAGAATTCAATCTTAAAGATATCCGGTTGATATCACTACAGTATCTTCACAGCCATATCTATAACAACACTAGATAATAGCACTAGATAATAGCACTCGTTTATAGCAACACTATTTATAGCGATATCTCATAGATAGGTAACCTGTAAGTAGGAGGCTTCTAAACAAGTAGTTAATAAACAAAAAACTTATCAATCAATTATAAAAACTCATAAAAAAGAGATAAAAAGAGGTGATAACAGATTCTTATGCCTTTTAGGGGTTTCTGTTGCTTTTACCTTTTCGCAATCAACTTTAACATCGAGTGTTGAAAGTTAGATGGTCGATAGAGGTAAAAGTGCCGGAAAAATAGAGGTGAAATCTGTTATATCGATCATTTTATAGAGCAAAAATAGAAGAGGGAATATGAAGTTTATAAAGAAGATGACTTATCTCTCTCTCTTAAGTCTGTTGCCGTTTGTCAGCAATGCAGATGAAGGGGAGAAGATCTATATGAAGGGGGGTGAAAACCCAATGGCCATCGCTTGTATGACATGCCATGGCATGAATGGCGAAGGGTTAGCTGCGGCAGGATATCCAAGTGTTGCCGGAAAATCAGCGGTCTATCTTGCAAAGCAGGTCAATGATTTTAAAGAGGGGAACCGCACACATCCTGTTATGGATGGTGTTGCAAAAGCGCTTTCTGAAGATGAGATTACAGAAGTGGCGCTCTATATGCAGAACTTACCGGCACCTAATGTTCCTAATATTCCTCGTTCAACACAACCGACAGATGTTGGGAGCCAATTAGCACTTCGTGGAGATTGGAGCCGCAATATTCCTGAATGTATTGCTTGTCACGGCCCTGCCGGTGTCGGTGTTGGCGATGCTTTCCCTAAATTAGCAGGTCAGAGTCAGCTCTACATTATTAACCAGATGAATGCATGGAAAAATGGAACTCGTAAGAATGATGAGAATGATCTTATGGGGCATATTGCGCGTTCTCTTAATGAAGATGAGATTCAAGCAGTTGCGACCTATTTTTCAAATTTAGGAACGGTGGGGAAATAAGATATGAAAAAGATTTTGATAGCATCGACGCTGGCACTTCTCTTTTCACCAGCGCTCTTAGCACAGACAGCACCTGTCTCAATGGAAGATCAATCACAGCTTCCTCAAGCACCTAAAAAAGCAGAGGGTGAAACATATCATCAGCCGCCTAGTGATAGTGAAATTCCTAACAATGCTTTTGGTGACATGATTCGTAAAGGGCAGGCGATCTTTATCGATACAAAACGTCAAGTTCCTGAATATGTAGGCAATGGTATGAATTGTGTTAACTGCCACATGGATCAGGGAAAGATGCCCAATGCTGCGCCATTATGGGGTGCTTATACGATGTATCCCGCTTATCGTAGTAAGAATGATAAGGTCAATACTTATGCGGAGCGAATTCAAGGATGCTTTGAGTTTAGTATGAATGGAACCCCGCCACCGGCAGATAGTGAGGCAATGACCGCATTGATCACCTACTCCTATTGGTTAGCAAAAGGGGCGCCAACAGGGGTATCGCTACCAGGTCGTGGCTATCCTGAAGTGCCTCAACCGAAGGATGGTTATAGCATTGAGCGAGGCGAGATTGTCTATAAAGAGAACTGTGCAATTTGTCATGGTAATGATGGATTAGGTCAGAAAGTGGATGATCACTATGTCTTCCCACCACTTTGGGGACCAGACTCCTTCAACTGGGGTGCGGGAATGCATCGTATCAACACAGCTGCGGACTTTATCAAGGCTAATATGCCATTAGGTAAAGGGGGATCATTAACTGATCAAGAAGCATGGGATGTAGCGGCATTTATGAATAGTCATGAACGCCCCCAAGATCCTCGAATCATTGATGGTTCAGTAGAGAAGACTCGTGAGAAGTATCATGCCAATGATGGTGTGAACCTCTACGGTGTTGAGGTGAATGGCAAGATTTTAGGTCAAGGTATCTAATTTCTCTTCTCACCTATACGTTTCATCTTATGTTGATATGACGATGAGAGCAGATCTAAAGAGCAGATCTGAAGAGTGGATCGAAAGCGGTGAGTTAGAAGTGATCTAGATATATCTTAGATAAATTTAATAGATAAAATTTAATAGATAGATATAAAATTGTAGAAAGATCCTAAGGTCAATTGAGGCTTTAGGATCTTTTTTTGTCTTATTTCTCTAGTGGTCGCATTTATTGGGGTTATTTTGCGCATATCAAAGTAACTGGTTGATTATTTTTTCTTATGGTTGTTATCAATCATTTTTATTGAGGTATTTTAGTAAGTTTTCTGTTAATAAAAGATAAATAGAATGAATTTTTGGCTCTATTTTTGAAATAGATCATGGTGAAATTGCACTTTTTTGCTATCGTAAACAGATCATTAGATAGTAATGTTGAGTGATCTTTAGGGGCGTTGGAAAACGGTAAGATCCTACGACAGATAAAAGGAGAGAATATGCCAAGTTATATAGCAGAGCTGATAGGAACCGCAGTGATGATTCTTTTTGGAGGAGGTGTTGTTGCAAACGTCGTCCTCAATCGGTCAAAAGCGGCTGGTGGTGGTTGGATTGTGATTATTATGGGATGGGGATTTGCCGTAATGCTCGCAATCTATGCGGTTGGGAAATATAGTGGTGGGCATTTTAATCCTGCAGTAACGGTGGGATTAGCGATTGCCGGAAAGTTT